>PVKA01032818.1:0-24966 GCA_004027165.1 Ctenomys sociabilis
GAAACTACAAAATCCTGAAGGAAAAACTTCATTTGCATTGGTCTGGGCAATGATTTTTTTTTGATACAACACCAGAAGCATAGGTAGTAGTAACAAAAATAAACAAGTAAATATATATCAAACTAAAAGCTTCTCACAGCACAAAAGTAATCACCAAAGAGATAACCAACCGAATCAAAAGGCAGATGTTCAAACCATACATCTAACAAAGGATTACTATCTAACATATATAAAGAACTCCACTCAACAGCAAGATAACACCCCATAGCAAAAAAAAAAAAAAAAATGAGATTTCAATAGACATTTCACAAAAGAAGGCACATAAGTGTCCAAAAGATACATGAAATAATACTCTGTGCCACTAAGCATGCCAGAAATAGGAATTAAAACCCTGATGAGATGTCAGTTCAGACCTGTTAGACCAATTTATCAAAAAGACAAGAAGTGTTACAAGAATGTGGGAAAAAGATCCCCATAACCTGTTGATGGGATGTAACTTAAGACAACCATTGTGGACTGTGTCCCGGATGTTCCTCATAAATTTGGAAGTAGACTGTATTGTCCTTAATTCTATTCCTGGATACAGCAAAGTGAACAGAATCAGTGTGCAGAAGACATATCTGAACTCCCACATGTTATAACATTCTTCACTGTAGCCCAGATAGAAAGGTGGCTACTGCGACTGTATGTGGACAAATAGATAAAGAAAATTGTGTGCTTTCACACTACTGTATCCAGCCTTAAAAGAATGATCCCCCTCACGTCAGCTATGGCACGGGTATACGGAGAAGGCATTCATCTGAGTGAAATAAGCCAGTTGCAAAAAGACTAATCCTGAATAAGCTCACATATTTCTGAAATCTGAAACAGTTGAGCTCAAACTCAAAGAGCAGCAGAATGGCAAGTACCGGGGGCTGTGGGGTAGAGAAAATGGGGAGATGGTGGATAAGAAATGCAAATTTCAGATATAAAGTTGTTTAAAGTCCTAGAAACATAACAGTACAGCCCAGTGACTACAGGTAACAAGGGTTCATCACGGATTTGGAATGTGCTGAGAGTGTGTCTCCAGGGTTCTCAGCACAGACACCAAAGAAGCCATTAGGTGGGGTGGTGGACATGGTAATCCACTGATTGGTGACACCATTTCACATACATATGTCTATCAGAACATATTATAGGTCATGAACATGCAATTGTGTTTGGCTACCATCACGTCTGACTTATTGTGGCTTGATTGTAGTGGTGCTGCAAACAATTAAGATGAAAATAACATAGTAGTTAGCAATAGCAGTGTGGTGGAATGTTAGCACTGATGGAAAGCTGCCATGGAAGGGGCAGAGAAGGCCTCAGGAGAAACAGCACCTAAGAAAAGCTTCTAACGCAGGCATATCCAACTTCAGTGTCCAGCCTGCAGCCTTGGACTGCTAGGAAACTGACCTCAAAGCACAGACACACATTTTTAACATGATTAAGTGATTTCTAGTGATGCTACACATGACTTGATTGAGTGGTGCTTGAGGGATCCTGAACTGCACAGCACTGGCTCCCTGTGTCCCCTCCCCATCCACAGGGTCGGTCCCATGGAAACCAAGGCATAGGTGAAGCTCTGCGGGCCTGTGCCACTTGGCAAGGCAGACACACAATTGTGGCTAACGTTTCACCCCACGTCCACATGCCTATGAACACAGCCTCTCTCTGCTACTAAACAGATGTAAGCTTTCTTTGATTATTAAACTCAGGCTTGTGTTATTTCATAATTTATAAGTTCAACTATCAAGAGGGGCTATTTAGTTACTCATATGCATTAACCACACTATGTATTTTATTAGTGGCCCAAGACAATACCTCACCTTCAGTGGAGCCCTGGCCAGACGGTTGAACATCTGTGTTCAAAGAAAGCTGGGAGAGCAGTCATTTGGGTCACTTAGGGAAGGACATTTTAAACAGAAGGGAAAGCAAGTGCAAATGTCCTTAGGCAGTGCTGAGTGTTCCAAGAGTAGTAAGAAAATGAACACCACAGGAGGAAACAGAAAGATCAGAGATCCTGAGACATGCGTGGACCAGCAAGAAAAAGGTGGGTCAAGAGAGGAGATGGGTCTCAGATGAGGCAGGCCCCATCAAAAGAGCCTCACAGAATGGGACCCTTCGGCTTTCGCACACACTGCAGCGGGAGCTACAGATGGCTCTGTGCACTGCAGTAACATGATCTGGGTGGTGGCTCAACTGCAGTGGCCCTGGCTGCCATGCTGAGGTGACACAGTCACAAGCCCCCGTGAGGACTCCAAGGTGACAATGGCCTGGACCAGGGAAGAGCAGTAGGGGCATGCAAAGGGATGCATAGACGGGAGGGGACACGAAGCGTGGAGAGAAACCAGAGACGAGGACAACCTGGAGCTGTCTGCCTGCGCATCCCTTCACTGAGGCCAGAAGCTGTCCGAGCCCACTAAGTGCATGTGCCAGTAGCCACAGGGAAGGCACTCTAACTCCCTGAGCAGCGAAGACCTCAGCCAAGATGGTTGTACTGATCCTGTTAGTTAGCGAGTACCTGAAATTTTATATAACTCTCGTGCTGGTCAGGATGTGTAGATCCATGGGCTGATGTAAAGCAGAAGCCAAGACCCAGACAGTGTGCATGCATGAAATTTCACCTTTTTAATTTCCCTCAAGTAACATAGTCTTTTAAAAGACATAAAGTAGGATTTATCTGTACAGTGCACACTCTGTTTTTAAAAATAAAAAAAAAAAAAAACTGGAAGCAGCCCAAATGTCTAGTAGGGACACAGTTAAATATGGTACTGTATGTCCAAAACAGTATACTGCACAGCCATTAAAAATTTTTATTAAGAGTTTAGAATATAAGTTTAAAGATAATGGCAATGTAAAACATAATGCAGTATGGCTATAATGTACAATAAATAATGTCTACTAAAAAGCTGGGGCAGAAATTTGCAGATTATGAAAATTCTATTCTAATTGCAGCATTTTCAACATTTTTATTTTAATTTTACAATAAACACAATTTCATTTTAGTGCAGATATTATTCAACCCTCACAGGTCTCTGTGATATTCAGCGAATGTATGAGTTTCCCTCTAGCACTGCCTTCTCCATGACCAGCCCTCTTGGGGGCAGAGAGTAGGGCCTTGTGAAGAGGTGGAAGGCCGGGCGAGGAGTCCTCTGGAAAAGGTGGAAGCAGAGGGGAAGCTGGGGCCCCGATGAAACAGCACTGGTGACACTGACTTTCTGACAGGGGGCAGCTGGAGGAAGCTCCCCATGTCCTGGCTTTCTCCTGAACCCGGGAACTGAGGCATCAGAGGGGGGTATTTTAAACTAGAGTGGACAAAAACTACCATGTGGTCTCAGATGGAATCTGGTCATGATCGAATTCGGGGTCAGAAGCAACCCCCAAGATTCTGCCTTGTACGGGGAAAGGTTCACAGCACACAGATGCCAATTTCGTGGTACTGTGACTGCATTTTATATGGCTGCGGCTTTCAGCTTCCACTGGTCAGGGCATTTGGTTTTGTGCTGCTGTTTGAGCTACAGGCTCCAGGTTCTTCAGCAGCCTTTAGACTGAATCCATGCTGATCCAGGCCTGGCAGTGGTTCAGGGCTTGGTGCACCTTGGCCAGGGTCCAGCATGTGAACATGTGACCCACTAGCAACCAACAAGCAGCGAAAAAAGCAAAACCTACAGGTGGCCTCCAGGGGGCGCTGTGCTCCCTGATGAGAGAAGCAAGGGGGCAAAAGGCCTGCTCTCGCGACACCACTGCCTTCCTGCTCAGGGTGCTGTCAAAAGGGAATGAGCAAAGCTGTGACAGCAGCACAGGGACGAGAGATGGGTCTGTGGGCAAACACCAGTAATCAGAGAACGGTGGACCTAGAAAGACGCCAGGATTTCCATTGACTTCAATCCATCTCAAGCCATTCCAGGCCACTTCCCCAGGGTGAGACCTCTGATGCTAGAAGGGAAACCTGATTTCCTACCTCCCAAGCTGCCTCTTGGGCCTGCATAGAACTCAAGCAAGTAACTTCATGCTAAGTGTCTCGGACACGGAAATAGGCAAGTCAAGCAACTAACTTGGAGGGGGTAGAAGTCTTGAAAATGGGGGCCAGTCAGATAACTCCGCGGACTCAAGTGCCTGCTTAGGCAGCGCGCAGGCAGCGATCAGGGTTTATTCCACGCCATGATGTGCCGGCCGCGCCCCAGGGTGCACTGAGACAGCAATTGAGACTGGGCGTGGTGGTGCGTGCCTGTAATCCTAGCACTTGGAAAGATGAAAGCAGGAGAATCACTATGAATCTGATCTACATAGTGAGGCCCTGTAGACCCAGGGAGGGAGGGAGGGAGAGAGGCAGGGAGGGAGGAGAGAAAGAAAATAGAGAGAGGGGGTGGAGGAGAGGTGCTCCTAACAGGGCCAACCAGGGAGAGGACACTCCTCAGGTGTCTGCCTTGGGGAGGACTTCCTGGAAGTGTCCTAAGGGCAATTCTGAAGCTGAGCTAATTCACTAGGTGTCTGCCCTCACATCTAGCTGGACAAACAGAGCAGTGACATGTGAGCATAGGGGCTAGAGTAGCGGATAAAGAAGCATTGACAAGAGGCCTGGGCTGGAAAAGGGAAGTCCTGGCAAACAGCACAGAGACACTGACAGGCTAGTGGGACAGACAGAGGAGTGAGCAATAAGCACTGCCTGGCTGGGACTGTGGCTCATCTCTGTCCTTGGCACGAGGATGGGGGAAGACCACATTAAATGTAGCAAACAGCAGCAGGCTCCCTTGTCTGTCCAACCAACACTACCTAAAATCTACCGTGTGCCACACACTATTTTAGATGATTATACAAAAAGAAGCATGGTGGTCAGTGTTCCTGCTCACAGGGAACTCACGGTCAGGGGATGCAACTCAGAAATGACAGTCTTCAGTTTCATATCACTGCAGATATGAAACTCCTTGGCCTTCTGCACCCAGTGACCCAACCCCCCACAGTAACTCAAGGGAAGAAAAATCACTGCCCCATCCAATTTGGCAGTGAAGGAATCAAGATTTCCCTTATGACCAGATTTAGTTTTAAAAAGTCCAAGTACTTCATAATATCAGTATCTTCCCCGTAACTGTGGCCACTGTAACCATGGCAAAGGTTTACGCATGTAGTTTATCATCATTAGCATTTTGCAACCTGCAATACCATGTGCACTGCTCACCAGTGTAATGTTCAAGACTGCCTTGGCAGGCTTTCCACAGTATCAGCTGATCAGATGCAAAACACAGATGACACCAATAGAAATCAACCTGCTGGACCTGCAGCATTTACTAGTCAATGAAAACAACGGTGCAAAGAAAAATGACTATTGGCAATACAGAGTAACGTTGTGACTCCTACTGCATTTAGAATTCCTCTGTACTTTGGCCCAGAAATTTTGCCCTAGGGAATTAACAACTAAAGAAAAATGATCCTGGATGTAAAGGAAATAAATTATAAATACATATGGCCATTTTGGCATCATTTCTAAGAAAGCAGAATTAGGAGTAAGCTAACTGCCAAAAATAAGGGATAAGTTAAGGAAATTATAGTATATTCCCACAATGGAGCAATACACAATTGTTACAATTTAATATTTATTGCTTATTTGGAAGGCATTATTTGTCCCTGTTCTTCAGTCTCCATGGTTGTGCTATGCATTCACACGTATACTATGTCTTCACAGTCACATGATTTGGGCTTGCTTGGCCATGTGACTTACCTCAGCCAATGGGATCATAGCAGCTATGACCAAGGTAGAAATGTGAATCATGTCCTCACCTTGGCCTGCACATTCTACACTCCTGACGCTGTGTGGCATGGACTTATCACATTGCCGGTACTGGCTCCAGTCCACAGAGCACACCGAAGAAATAAATTCTTACTGTTGTTACTGAAGGTTAGGTGCACTGCTAGCAGTAAAACTTCTACAGTTACCCATGGCTGTAGTGCCCCTTGTTCCATGCAAAGTAAAGGCAGAGTAATGAATGCTTCTTGAAATGATATAGTTTGTGTGACTCACCAAATGAGCAGTGAAATAAAAATTGCATTGACAGTGTGAAAAAAAAAAGCATTTTGAGCTTAAAAAAAAAAAAAAAAAAAACTAAGAAATTCAACAAAATCAGGATTATTCAGCCAGGTAAGCTGGCACATGCCTATAACCCCAGCACCCTAAAAGGCTGAGGTACAAAGACTGCTGTGAGTTAGAGACCAGCCTGGGCTACATGGTCAGTTCAAAGTCAACTGGATCTATAAAACACAACATTGGGGAAAAAAACACTAAAAAATAACTTTTAAAGAAAATCAAGATTGTTTTCAAATTTCTAAAGGTTTTCATTTTTCTCTAGTAAGTGGATATTAACTATAAAAAGATCAAAACAATTCACCAGAGCTGAATTTGATCCACATTAAATTCATCTGAAGAGAAACTAATCTTAAAGGAAGGAGAGAAGCTGGGCTTGGTGGCACAGGACTGCAATCCCAGCACTTGGGAGGCTGAGGCAGGAGGATTGCTGTGAGTTTGAGACCAGCCTGAGCTACGAAGTGAGCTTAAGGCCAGCCTGAACTGCATAGTAAGACCCTGTCTCAAAAAGACAAAAAAAAAGAGAATAAAATCAGACAGAAGGTGAACTCAGGAGTTGAGAGCTGGCAGACCCCAGTTAGGAGTTCTTTGGATACATATTTTGAAACTGAAACACACAAAGGAAGTGAACAAGCATTTAAAAAGCAATTTTAACAAAAAGCATATAAAAACAGGAATAAAAATTACATTGGGAATCAATATCATGAGCATTGTTGGAAATCCTGAAGTTCCAATTGAAATCTATTAAGAAAACTAATTCAACAAGCCAAACACTTGGAAGAGAAGTTACGGTAGACTTTTATACTTATGTTGTTCTGGTACCACCAAACTTTAGGATAAATATTTTGAAATGTCAATGCTTTATAAGCTATAAATTATAAAGACATTCACATCCTTTATTCTAATAATCATATTTTTAATTTTATGCTAAAGAAATAATAGAACACAAAAATTAATATTACTGCTCTGAACTGTACAAAGCCCTGCCGACCACGGGCTGATTCCTATGATGAACATGAGTGGGGTGGGACTCCAAGGAATCCAGAAAAACAACAGGTAAAACATTAAAAGAGAAGAACACAGATGACACCAGCTGCCCAGTACTGGAGACAGGGTTTGGAGTAAAGTTAGCCAAGTCAGAATAAGTACCAAGTCCCAGAGCAAAGGCCACATTCTAGAATGAAAAGCACAGCTGAAAGAAATTTATCCAGCATGAGAAGCCAAACACCTAACAATCCAAATGAACTGTCTGTGACTCATTTTCCTGCTTGACCAACCCTGAACTCTTCTGAGGAAGATAACAGAATGTGAAAGTAATGCAACTTAAAAATAAAACATCTGAAATAAAAGTTCATTGAATACAATGGAAGAGTCTTTATAAAACACTCAAATAATAATTCTTGTTAATATTTATCATGAAGACACAGGTTCAGTACTTTGCATGTGACATCTACAATGTACCATCTACAATATCTAGTATACAAAAATTACAATACACATCAAGGAGCACAAGAACACAACCCACAGTGAAGAAAACAACAATCAGAGGAACAGACTTGGCAGGGTTGTCATGCTAAAGTGAGCAGAAATATCAAGGAATTTATCAGGAAAAGAAGTTCAGGCAATAGACACATGACAAATTTCTGGAGAGATATAAAAATTTTAAGAAAGCAAAACTGCAGAATTGAAAAATATTACATCTTAAACTGTGAAGTGTATTAAATAGAAAGAGTAGATGTAAACATTTCCAAACTAAAGCAGAGTGAGAAATGTATTTCACTTCCACACAGTCTCCCTGACCTACAGAATGCCACTGAGTGGCCTGACACATGTGTAATCAGAGTGCTAGAAGGACAGAAGACAGGAGGAGAATATGGCACAAAAATTAGGAAAGCAGTTGCCAAAGGCTTGCAAAAATCTGATTTTAAATATCAATCCATAATTAAAAACTCTAAAAATCTAAAAAGAATAACAAGGAAATGCATACTTGGACCATCATAGGCAAACTGATGAAAGGCAAAGGTAGAGAAATATCCCCAAAACAGGGACTGAAAGTAGTACATTGAAGTATATTATAATCCCAAAGCACACACTAAGTTCAAAAAGATTTATCTAAGAAGTGAATAGCTGCAATGAAATAAAAAGCAAAACTTATTAGACTTACAATAAAGTAGCAAGGAAGAGTGAAGGAGAAAGGAATTAATAGGAAACAAATAGAAATTAATAGGAAACAAATAGAATTAAACTCAAGTGCAACAGCAAGCAGAGACATTGATTTGGAGGCAGATTTATTTATGTTGATGCCCAAAAAGAACCAGATCACCATTTACGAGCTCTTTCTTAAGGAGGGGATGATAATGTCCAAGAAAGACCTCCACATGCCCAAGCACCCAGAGCTGGCAGACAAGAATGTGCCCAACCTTTGTGTAATGAACTCCATGCATTCTCTCAATTCCTGAGGCTACGTAAAGGAATAGCTTGCCCGGAGACACCTCTACTGGTACCTTACCAACAAGGGCATCCAGTGTCTCCATGACTACCTCCACCTGAAATTGTGCCTGCTGCTCTGTACCACAGCTGGCCTGAGACTGGCAGACCCCAACCCAAAGGTGTTGAGGGCGAACAGCCTGTGGGCTCACATGTGGGAAGGCTGACAGGGATGCCTACCGATGCAGCGCCATGCCCACTGGTGCCGACAAGAGGACTGAGGCCGGGGCCGGTTCAGCCTCTGAATTCCAGGTTAGAGGAGGATTTGGTCGTGGGCATGGTCTGCCACTGCAGTACAGTTGGAGGACTTTATTTTCTGTTGAATAAATGTGTAGTCAGAAAAAAAAAGGCAGTTTTTCAGACAAAATATGAAAGAAAAAACAAACTATATGTCATTTCAAGTGATACTTAAGCTCAAAAGCATACATACATGAACAATCTGGTGTGACCACATTAACAACATCCATTTAGGATTCAAACCAGCCTTTCCAGAGATAAAGAATACTCCACAGTAGAAACTAATTCATTAAAAAGACATAATAATCCTAACTGTACATAATTATTAGCACAATTTGATAATAAGTAAAAATACAAAACTTCACAATTTTTTTAATTTTTAATTTTTGTTTTATTGAAGTACAAATATCAATGAGATAGTTTTAAAATACCTTGACAAGATGGATTTGATAAATGAATACATTGCAAACTGTTTTCATAATGTTTTGGTATCATAGAAGGTGTATACATGATATTATACTTACAGACATTATTACACCGTATGTCTCTTATCAGTAAATAGATTGTAGCTCTTTGCGTAGCTTATTTTTTATACCTGAGTTACATCACAGATTCACTAATTAATACTTTACACCTTGTTATTTTCCTAGTGGTTGTCCATAGCACTAGAAGCTGACATAGTATCCTATCCAACCACCATTAGTGCAAATCTTGCCTCTCATAGAATTATGTAGAAGCACAGCATTATCCCAACTGTACTGTCTATTCACACATCATGATTCTTCCTTTCCATACCCCTTCCTTTGTCTACACCTGTCAAAGATGGGTACTCCATTGTCATTCAACTAACTTAGGTAACTCGACAACACAATCCAACACAGTCCAGCATTCCACAACAATAGTGAGTTATCTGAAGAAGTTGTCAACCATAGCCATTTACAGCTCAACTTAATATTATGGCCCCACGATGTATTTTTATACTTTTCTGCTGGATGGTTAAGACCTAGATAGAGCAAGACCCATATACCAACACATGTACTTTATGTTTCTTATGAGGTCAGTGAAGTCCCCTCAGGGTTAATCTTGTAGTCCTGTACCTTATTCTGTAGATCCTTCATCTGTGTCATCCATGTGGATGAGTCACGGCCAATGCTTGACCAGTTTGCTCTCAGTGAGAACCTGAGAGAAAGTTTTCTCTCCATGTGACTCTCCCCAGGCACACTATAGAACTTCAGTCACTTTCCTCTGTGGCTCCATAATCTCCTTGTTCAGAAAATTTGGAGCTCAACTGAGTTTCATGATGTTGCAGTACAGGTTCTCCTATGTTCTGAGTCTTTGCTGACTTTGAAAGGCTAGGGCCAAAATGTTGGCTGGCCTTGTGGCTCTTCTATTTCTCCAACTTTGATCTGTGAACTTAGGTTGTTAACCATCCAGAAGAAAGGCTGATTAGTATCTTGCAGCATATGCCATTCACTTTGCCTTATCGGACTCAATTGATTTTGGTTGTTGTTGTACATTTCCTTTTGTATTCCTGCTTTTCGCTTGTTATACTAGGGAGACTATATGATATTTATACATGTGTGTCTGGTTTATTTCACTTATGAGTACATGTTCAAGTGGCATCCACTTCAGTATAAATGCTTCAAACTTATCATTCTTAACAGCTGAGTAATACAAAACTTCACAATTTTAAATAAAAATATTTATACTATTCTAAATATTTAATTTTATAAAAAGCAACAAAATTCAGTAAGCATACAGGAGACTAGAACAGCCCATAAAGACATTGTGGAGCACTACCCCAGTCAAGGTAGGATGCAGGTGTTTTCCCAGTATACACACCTGTTTACCAAGAGATACAAATGTCAACATACCCTAGAGGACTGAAAGCAAACTGCACCAGGAGTGGGGTTCTTCGACAACTGAGAGAGGAGAGTCACCTTGAATGCCTAGATACCTCAGTCCTAGAAACTTTGGGGTTGAAAGATGAGAATATGGGGCCAGGGAGATGGCTCAATGGAGTAAGTGCTTCCATGGCAAGTGCAAGGGCCTGAATTCAATCCCTGGTTCCAGCAAAAATAAAAAATAAAAAAAAGAAAGATAAGAATACAGGACAAGAACAGAAGTGGTACAGGTTGGGAGTGTATGACTCTGCACACTGAACCCCAGGATGGCTCTGGAATTGCTCCCTGTGAACTAGAGGAGACTGAAGAGACACAGGTTAAGGGAGTACAGGAGAATCCAGTAAGAAAAAACAATGGAGGACGTTCAGTGTGATTTTCCTACTTAAGAGCCACCTAAAAAATTCAGAGCTGTTAATTAAAAATTTGAACCTGCAGGTGACAAGCTGATCCAGCAAACAAACATCAGACAAAAAGCTATGAGCATTAAGTATAGGGTGGTTTTTAAATAGATACTGCTTTGAGCTCATCTCAAATCATATTTGAGAATCTCTGCCCTACAGTCTTCTGCTGTAAGCCAATGTCAGAACCTGTACTTATAAACTGCAAGTGCATCTAGGAAGACAGACAGTACAGGAATCTTCTGGAGAAGGCAACAGTACAAGCTAAGAAGGAAATCAAACTCCCACTGTACATGTCAATTATAGTTTTGTTTCTCTCAACCTTCACATCACAGGAATTTAAGAGAATTAGTTAAAAAGTTCTGCAAGACTTGTAACCTCAGTTTAAGACTATGATACCTCAGAAAGATCATGTGCTATTTTCTTGAAAGAATAAAATATCAATGCAAACCACTTTCAAATGCAAATTGAAAGCAAGCAAAATCCTAGTTAACACATGAAAGGTGTGTTACAGAGCTCTTTTGATTCTCCTGGAAGATTGATAGGACAATTATGCTCTGAGAAGGAGGGTTAGGAAATTGTGTTGGAACTTATTAAATAAGACATGAAGAACTCTTCTATTTTGCTTGAACAGTGTACTTTAAAATAATTACATTTTAATGGCATTTATAAATTTACCTTACACTGACTAAGTGATCGGCAGAGATATCCTCTGTGGCCCCATTTCACTACATTTGACAAATTACACTGCATACAAGTGAGAACTTGCTGGAGTTTTCCCACAAAATCAAGGACTAGAAGATTTTTAAAGCCTATAAAGGTCTATGTGTGTGAACACAGACTGTGTGGTAGCAACAAGAACTCTGTGAAAGGGTCAATCAAAAAATACAGTGAGTGTCTAAGTTGTTTACAAATTACTGCAGTAAAAGACACATTGCCACTAATCCCTTTCAAAATATTCCTCCCACCTTGGGCATATTTGTCCCATACTCATTTCCAGTTCTGGAGCAGTTCTGGAAGTCCTCTGTCATAGGTTTCTGTAGAAGGTGTAAGCATGACTATAGTCAGGGTTGCTGCTGAGTGACACTCAGTGGAAAGTCACAAAACCACAGTGCTGCCCTCGCCATTGGATCTGGCACCACGAAACCGCTGGGTCCTCCTGAGGTCAACATGACTGTGAAAGGGAAATGGTGGCATCAGCTCGGGATATCAAGGCAGCTATTCCAGGGCCAGTCAAAATACTCATGAAAGAGGAATCATAGACATTCTGCAGAAGGTGGCAAGAATGATGGGCTAAGTGCTTCTGCAGTGAGGAGGAACATTCTGAGGGGATTCACAACGTGTCCTTTAATGAATAGTTTTTTATAATCCAGCTTTACTCGGCACCTTTGATCACACCTTGCATATACTCGCATATCCAACAGCATGGCTATGTATGGCTCTCCTCCCTTTCTTGTGCATTTTTTAATGTCTTCATGCCACCAATTTCTTCCCTTGCCAACCCAACCTTCAGTCTGTAGCTAGCATAACTATTCCACACTGAACATCATTCCCCAATTCAGAGACATGTGTGCCTCCACATCTTTTGTCATCAGAGCCAGCTTTATAGGCATGTAACCTGTGCAGGCACGTGAAACCCTACACCCAGAAGGGCCTGGTATTGCATTCAGTGCTCTGCAAAACACACTCTCCTGATGCTCACGGATCTGAGCCTTGAGTGCCAGTGGTTCCCAGCCCTTGGTGCTATGGCTCTGAGCTCTGAATGCCTGCACACCTTAGCTATTCTTGTTCTAGCACTTAGTGTCACAGTCCTTGGCAGCTCCCACCCACCATAGCAGCTTTTCAGCCACCAGGGCTCACAGCATAGTGGCTTATTGAAATCTCTTCTAGAAGCTTCTGCTGCCTCTCTGGGGTTCTTTGCAGGTCTTCTCAGGTCTCTTCCAGTTACCACTGTGCTCTGAGGCTGTCTACTGTCACTGCCAGGTGCCACCGTTAAGGTTCTGGGCCACTCCTCTGCTCTGTGCACCTCTTCAGCATAACTGTTTCAGGGCACACAGCCTTGCCAGCTCTTTTTAATGCAGCTCTCTCATTTCAGTCCACCTAAGATAAGAATCACAAGCAAGCACTCAGGTATGAGTGGAGCTGCACGCAAGATTGGACCTGCAACTGAGCATCAGAGGTAGTGAATAGCTCTTCAAGTCTGCTGTAAAAATGGCCTCCAATGAAACTATATTGCAAAAAAAATGGAAAAGAAACAAAATGGAATAAGTAAAAAAGTTAAGGAAGCAGAACCTGAACAGTCTGCGGTAGAAAGAGTACTGGACCAACATACAGTGAATGGGAAGGTGGAGTATTTTCTGAAGTGCAAGGGATTTACAGATGCTGACAATATATGGGAACCTAAAGAGAATTTAGGCTGTTCGGAGTTAACTGAAACATTTCTTAATTCACAAAAACCTGGTAGAAAAAGATGGTACAAAAAGAAAATCTTCATCTGACAGTGAATCTGAGGACAGCAAGTCAAAGCAAAAAAGAGATGCTGCTGACAAACCTAGGGGCTTTGCTAGAGGTCTTGATCCTGAACGAATAACTGGCAGCACAGATAGTAGCAGAGAATTGATGTTTCTCATGAATTGGAAAGACTCAGATGAGGCTGACTTGGTGCTGGCAAAAGAGGCAAACATGAAAGGTCCTCAAGTCGTCATTGCTTTTTATGAAGAGAGACTAACTTGGCATTCTTGTCCAGAACATGAAGCTCAATAACTGACATTTTTATATACATATATTTTACTATATGTCTTGGTTTTGACTTACTAGTGTGGAAAAAACCATTCTAATGGAAATCAAATTTAATATGTTCATTTTGGAAGTATTATTTGGGGGAGTTGCTAGGTTTTGTTTTGCATCTATAGTACTGGTTAATTTGAACAAATAAATACAACTTTTGTAGTTGCTTCCTTTATCAGAAAAGAGCATTTGGTAGCCTGTTACATTTCCTTTGCTTCTCTAGATGTTCAGGGGAGTTGTCCATAGTCCAAATCAGAACTCATGTTTTAGATCATATGTTTAAAGGCCATTCTGAGTTTTCTGTTTGTGTGTGTATATAAATAAAATTCTTATGTAAGTAGTTTTGGCTTTTGTTTGTGTTTTTTGTTTTCAAACATTGACCAAAACAAAAATTATGGGTGACAACCTCGTGTTTGAGACTACATGCTGAGCAACCTAAGAAATCATTTCCAGTTAAATAGAATTTTTTCCTGAAGCCATAAACTTTTAAGTTAAATAGATGGTTTGTGGTTAATTGGATAGTTTAAAGTAGATATTTTCAAAGCAGCCATATCAGAATCTGTATCTGTCTTTACTCAAAAATGCAATTTACTTCCAAACTGCCCCACATACACACAAAAAGTTTTATCTAGCTGGGCATGGTGGCACATGCCTACAATCCCAGCACTTGGGAGGCTGAAGCAGGAGGATCTTGGGAGTTCAAGACCAACCTGGGCTCCAAAGTGAGCACAAGGCCAGCCTGAACTACATAGCAAGACCCTGTCTCAAAAGAGAAAAAAATAATTTCATCTCTACTACCACCTGAATAAGGTAGCAAGTCAAAACTTGGTATGTTTGGAATTCTCTAAGGAGGACTTAACAAGGAAACATTAAAAATTCCTCAAGACTCATTACTTCACAGCAAGCTGAAATCCATACTCAAAAGTCAGGATTCATATGTCTTAAGACTTGGCTCATGGAAACCTACTGAGTGGTTGGATGTGTTCACAATTGAGGACCTAAAATAAATGAGTGGACAAACTTGTAATCTGAACTCTTGACCTGCATGTTTTTTCTTGACACCTACTTGTTCCTTACGTGTAGGCTCAATCCTTTCAGTATTCAGGTTACTGTTTTCAGCAGAAGCCAGGAAAACAACTTTGTAGTGGTCAGAATGTTACCCTAATATGTATTGTTTACTTTATTGTAAGTAAGGGTAAGCAGTGGTCAATAAACAGTTTCACATTCCTTTTTTTAAAAAAAGAAAAAGAAACACAAGTAAGCAACAGGACCACTCAGGAGAGGCTTCACAGGGAACTCCAAAGCCAGGGGGAGCAATGTGCCAGAGAAAGCCATACCACACTGGCCCAAAGAGCCTAAGGCAATGCTGCTTAGGCTGATACGCAGGGCATGGGCTGCGCATGGGCAGACTTGGGGGCACTTTCAGAGTGGTGCCAGAGGGGAGTTTATCATCTGGCAGTCATAGGACAGGGTCCTCTGGGGAAGTTCCATGTTTCAAGCTTGCTATAGCCAAAGTAAGTACTTCCTCAAGGAATACAACAGTGGCCAGTCAGACACGCCCACTCTGACAGCTGGAGGGGAAAAGGAAGCATCAGTCCTGTTTTCTACTCCACTGGGCTTGGGGCTTCAGCACATCCTACCTTAGAAGACACATCCTGCCTGCAGCTAAAGGCAGAAGTCTATTTTCTGTTGTCCTCCAATGCCTGAGATGACAGACATTTTCTGAAGGGCAGGGTCCTGGAGTCAATCCTCAGGAAACTGTGCTCTCTCATTGCAAGACTATTTTAGAGGCTGCCAAGAAATTGATCAAGAGTAAGGCTACTTAGAAGTCAGCTTGATGGACTTCAGGGGCATCCGCCAATGAGCAGAGGTTGGCGGCTCCCGTCTCTGGTTCCACATGACTTGCCAGAGTCAGGCTTCTGAAAGTGGCCTCAGTATCCTGACAGGTGTAATGAGGACTCAGCCAGAGCGCTTGGAGGGCAGCATCCTGCTGCCCCACTGTTTCCTAGGAGAATGGAAATGAGAGAGAGCATCCTGACAGCCACGCTCCAACGGCGGCTCAAGGCATCACGAGCACCTTCCTGGGGGAGTAAACAGCTTCTTCCCTCATCTGACCTCTGCACATGGGGCACCACTGGGTCAAACAAGGCCCCCTACACTTACCGGACCCCACCTCACTCTCCCCACTGATAACCAGGTTGGGGTGAGTCCCCATCCTCCAGAGGAAAAAACTAAGGCCCAAGAGAGTTCAGAAGGGACTCCAACATGATACCACGGATATGTAGAAAAAGTAAGATTTACACTCAGACCGGTATGATACCAAAATCTATACTTTTGCCTTCCACATAGTGACCCTCAGTAACAAATTTAATTTTAATAAACTTTATAGAGCCCTTACTATTATTAGAATATATAAGCAATTTATAGATATTTAGTCATTTATTCCTCAACATTTATGAAATACCATTTACCTTCATTTTACAGAAGACAGAGAGGAAAAGAACTCAGAATCATTCATCCAGTAAACGGCAGATCCAACACTGGTCTCTAGCCTCACCCTCCAGGATCTGTGGTTTCAGTCACTATGTGATGGGGCATCCCTGCTGGAAGAGTTCATAGTGCACCCAGGTGTAGGCTCTGGAACATAAGTGCAGGTTCCAGAACCTGGCTCTAAACTGTGCTGGAATGGAAAGCACGGTCCTAGGGTAAACAAAGCTGTTTCAGTTACTCTTCTCTCGTTGCTGGAACAAATACCGGACACTCAAAATGAAGGAAGGAAAGGTTCATTTAGCTCACAGTTGCTGGAGGTTTCAGTCCTTACTTCAGCTGGCTCCTAGGCAGAGGGGCACAAGGCAGAAAGCAACCTTTCATGGAGGCAGTCAAGAGCAAGAGAGTGAAGGGAGGAGTCACAGCAGCAATGGCCACAGAGAGTGAGTCTGTCTCTCTTATGTTACATTCTGGCTATTTGCCTCAGGCTGGGGGAGGTACTCACACCTATACTCCCAGCAGTACTAAGACCCATAATCCCAGTGTATCATGAGTTAATCTCAGACTCTAGAAGTCCCTGCCCCATGACTGCATGAGGCTTTGGGGGGGACAACTAGACACAAGAGTTGTGTCTAGAATAACAAGAGTTGATTTATAGAGCATCATGCTGCAACTCCAGTGATTGGTAGGAAGTGTGATGCCCAGTCCCTCCAGGGACCTCCCGTTACTTTGAACCAACATGCAAGTAACTAAAGTGAGCTCCAGTCCTACATTTGTATGACCACCACCCAATACTACTAATGGTTCACTCACTCACAAGCTCATTGTAAGTTATCCACTGAGAAAGTCCTAACCGAAACTCCCACACCTTCATGGCATTCATGGACCAACCAGGTAGAGAAGATTTAGAGAAGCCAGGTGGAGAAGTCTGGAATGCTGTGTGTCTATCCCAGCATACTCCAGGAGGTTTCTCTGTCATCAAACAGGCTGCAGATTCTTCTGGTAGCTATGCTTTTTCAAAGAGAAAGTATTACAGTTGAGATGAAGAATGTGTCCCAGAAGTCTGCTGTATCCAAAGATGGGGCTACGGGAAGATGAGTGGACTGTAGGGCACTGCGGTCCTTAGTGGATTCCACGTTGAGATCACAGCTGAATTCACTGTTAAAAGAGGCTCATGGGAGATGCAGTGCTGGCCTTGTGACTGGAAGAGTATTCTTCCACCCAGGCTACCACCCTCTCTTTCTGCTCCCTGGTCACGTGACATGAGCCATTTTTTGCCACAGATCCTTCCTTCCTTGAAGCCAACCAACTATGCACTAAATCCTCCAAAGTTCTGAGCCAAAACAAACCTCTCTTCCTTACGGATGTCAGGTATTTGCTCAGGTAAAGATAAAGTGACTAAAACAGGTTTTAGTAAGAGAGAAGTCAGGTGATTACTATGACTGTAGTTGACCATATGGCACAGAAAGCTTTGGAACTAGTTTTTGAGTGGGATTTGTAAGGTTTAGAGAAGCCAGGTGGAGAAGTCCCACAGTGATGCAAGCCAATCTTGATGGAAGATTCTGCTCAGATCTCAGAAGATGAGAGTACTGATAGAAATGTATAACCAGGCTCAGGAGATTTCAGTTGAGAACAGGGATTCCATTGTCAGTTGGATTCAAGGCTCTGTTAGAAAATCTGTCTACACTTCCATATGTTCTGAGACTTTGCAGACAACTGAGATCAAGGACATTGTTCTAATTAATCTGGTAGCAGAAATTTCAAGACAGCCCAACACTCAGGATGTAGTATGGATGTTGATGAGGGCTTTTAGCTACATCTCCAGTGAGAGCCAGGAGCAAATGAATCAGACTTCAAGTGAATCAGACTTCAAGTGAATCAGAGCATGACGATTTGGTAAAGCTCAAAGATCTACAAAGTTAGGAGCTGTGCCAGAAAGGAAATTCCTACAACACTGGGGCAGAAAAAGCTCACAGTTTCACAAAAGATTAGCATTAAAAAGAAGCCAAGAGGTTTACATTAGAACAATAGGGAAGATGGCTTGCAAGCATCTCTGGAATCAGCAAGACCCTAGCCTTTATTGCCTCAGGAAGTAAAAGGATAAAGATATGGAAGACAGCTTTAGAAAAAGAGATCCCAGGCCCACTAAACAGCTCAGTGGATTAAAGCACCTTCAAGCAGGCACAGGGGCTGGGGGTTTGATCCCCAGGCCTGCCATGCCAGCCCGCCCCCAATGCATGCTGAGACAGCAATTGAGAATAGGCATGGTGGTGCGCCTGTAATCCCAGCTCTTGGGAGGCTGTAAACAGTTTGGTCACTAAGAGTCCAATCTAGTAGTGAGACCCTGAACACCCTGTAGACCCTTATCTAAAAATACAAAGAGACAGACAGACAGAAAGAGAGACAGACAGAGAAAGAAAGAGACAGACAGACAGACAGACAGACCCCAGGAGCCTTGCTTAAGAAAGGCACCTGAGATGCCCAATCGTACTGGATTCAGTTCACAGTGCCCATCCATCCAGGCACTCGGAGGCCTCAGTAGCTGTAATCAATGAACTCCAGCTAGCACTTGAGCTGGCAGCAGTTCTCGGTGCTATCCACACTGTAATGGATCTACAGGTTTGCTGAATGCGAGAGCTGTGGGGTCCAGAAGCTTCTACCCCAATTTCAGAAGATGGCAGGGAGGCCCGTGGGCTCCTAAGAAGGCAGCAAGTGAAAGTGAAAGTACAGTGGAAACACTGGGAATCTGGAGATGTGAAGAATATAGATGATCAGATTGAGAAAAGCTGCAGGCTGTAAGCAAAGCCACCAGAGGGGAGGTGTCCTGAGGGCTCCAAACAGCAACTGCCTGAGTGTGGGCACCCCAGCCATTCAGAGCTCACATCTCACAACTTGATCCAGGAAATATACAAGAGATGCAGGACCTATATATCTGTCCTGCTGGCCCTCGGTCTTGCTTGTGTTCCATCCCATTCTGTATCTCTATTCTCCCTTTTGGAACGGGAATGTTTACCCGTGCCACTATGTGTTGGAAGGACTATATTTACTTTTCTTTGGATTTGGGCTTTTCAGCAATGCTGGCCACTGTTAAAATTTTGGTGACTTTTACAGACAGACTAAATGCACTTTTCCAGCATCTTTTGGGGACCAGGGGCAGAAAGTTACAGCATCGGTCTAAGCTATCTTCCAAGACCTATGCACTCAGAAGTGGTGCTTTTTGGAAGGTGACTAGGTCATAGCTGCAGAGCTGGATGTGCCAGTAGGAGGGTGTGCCTAGTTAGAAGAGACCTGCGCCTGGAGGATGACCTGGAAAGCTCCGTCCTCCCTCCTGGCTCCTCCCTTCCCTCTCTGCTTCCTGGCCACCACAACATGAGCAGCTCTCCTCTAGCAGACCCTTCTGTTGCATCCTTCCTGCCCTTGAACCAGTCAACTGTAGACCAAATTCTCTGTAATAAAAAATGAGTTACAGCAAATCTCTCCACCTTTAAGGTGTGGCCGTTGGATATTTGTCTCATCAGTGAGAAGATACAGACGACAAGAAACACCACAGCTCTGACATGAGTAAGGACTGGGCAGAGGACCTTCTTACAAGCATCTTTTCCTTGTTCACTCTCCCTCAGCCCTTCAGGGGGTGCCCACCTTTGGAAGCTGCTTCTGCTCCACTTTGTGGAGCCCTCCTTCACTCACTTTGGTAGTGGACATCTTTCCTGGTTGTCGGTTCCTTGAGGTACACACTCTCTTTGTGACAGTGTGGCTTTGGGTGCCTGACTGCACCCTGATGACACAGAGTGACCGAACAGGTTGCAGATCAAGTAGGAAAGTAGCCCGAGAGCCAAGGGAGCAGGCTAAGTGCTAAGTCTTGTGCAACTCTGAGACCCACTGCCAGGAGGGAAGGTCAGACCTGCAAACTGGGGAGGAAGGGCCAGAGGCATAGGAGAAACCCAGGGGGACATGGTGGCATGAAAATGAATGGGGAAAATTGCTTTAACGAATAATGCATTTAAAGTCTTGTGGTGCAAAAGATTTTCTTATACACAAAAATACAAACCATGTGATAAGTAGGACATTAAAATAAAGGCATTTATAATATGAGCAGGCAATACAAAGGACTGTAAAAGTAACATCAAGACAAGGCAAGAATATTTGCAGCCCACAAGTGATAGAATGTCTATAAGAACCTCTACACATCACGAAAGACAGACTTCTGATAGAAAAATCAACGAAGCCATGAACAGGCCCTTCACAGAAGCAGGAACATGACTGGAAAGTAAATATGTGAAGAAATTTCACCCTGATCATGAGGAGATGCAGCTGAAAACAGTGGAAGGCCGATTTGTGTTCATTCAGCTGGCAACTATGGAACCGCCAATAACAACTATCAGCAAGGCCACAGCGTGCTGTCTCCTAAGGTAGCCATGGCCACTGGAGGCTTGCGGGCCATTTGATGTACCACCCAAATGAAGATGTGCTGAGGGAATAGAGTACACACTCAAGTTCAAAGACTTGGTGACAATAAAAAGTTCTAAACCAGTTCATTAATAATTTTGATGCTCATTTACATGTTGAAATAGTATCTTAAATACATTAAGTTTAGAGAAATGAATATATCATTAAAATTAGGCAGCATATGCCTGCAGAGCCAGCGTTCTGGGAGGCTAGGCAGGAGGACTGAAAGTCAGAGCCCTGCCTGCATGGCTTAGTAATTTAGCAAGACTGTCTCAAAATAGAAAAGGGCTGGGGAAGCTTCTAAAAATAAAGATTCTATTTCTTTCTACTTTATAATGGTATTAGTAGACAATATAAAATAATGTATATGGTCTTTATGAAATATAATTTTAAAAAATACACTGAATACCACTGTCAAGCGCCATCCGATGGAAAGGCGGGCTTGTACAATCTCCAGATCCAGCACCAGGCAACTTCCTGCTCCACCCCAAAGTAGAAATGCTGGGGAAAGCTAAGCGTCCTTCATCAGGCTAATGAGACTGCTCTGGCAGCACAGCATGTGGATGTGCTCATGCAAACACACCTGCAGGCCTGCTTCAGGATGTGGCAAGGACAACAGGTAAGCTGTGCTACAGGGAAGAGGAAATCAGAAGGGATGACAGCAATGTGCCTTCCAACATCCTGAGCTTTTGCAAGCCTGGAAACTTGCACATCTACCTGCCACACCTCCTGGACCACAGAAGAAGACAAACTTTGTGTGCTGTGGCTCACACACTTAATTTGTCCTGTGGTTCTAGGGAGGGTATCTGCAGTCATGCTTGGAACCCTACATGGAGTTCACAAAAAGAAGCACATTTGTCCCAAATTGCTCTGTTGGTGAACCGTATGGTTTGTGGACAGAAGCATCCGTGAGCCAAGGTACGGTTGTATGTGTAAAGAAATGATAGGGAGTAAAAGTAGTTCCCCTGGGTTGCCAAATAAGGGCAGTATCAACTATGCCTTCCGAATGAACTTAATAGCTTTAAGAAGTTAAAAGGCAAGTTTCTGAGAATTTCAGCAGAGAATTAAAAGCTTTAAAGATCTATACTAGATCTTAAATGCATAATTAATATTAAGAACTCAATAATATACTTAAAAGCAGAAACGGAGACTTGAAGTGACTTAAAATTAAATAGGCTAAAAGAAAATATTCCAACAAAACACTAAGAGGCAAAAGGACAAAGAATACAGAGATATACCAAGAACCACGTGGGGACAGAGTGCCATCCAACAGGTCCGCTAAACCTGTCTTCCTATGAGTATCTCATACCTGGGCAGTAGGAGTTTGAAAATGTGAGAAGCAAGAGAAAATTTCAGAACCAATATTAGAAGACAAAAGAAAAATCCTAAAAAACTAACATAGCCACTTAGTCATAGATTCAAGAAGCACTAGCCCCATGCAAAAAACAAACAAAAAACAGATAGAACACACAAACCTCTGCCTATTGTATTAGATTTCTCAGATGGACCCTAAAAACCTAAAAGCAGCTGCACAGGGAAAACAGACATGCTTACAAGTGGATAAAAAATAGTACTAACAGCTGTACTTCAGTCAGAAACAACAGCTGATAAAAGATATTAGAGTCAAATAATTTCAAACTGCTGAAGGAAAAAAAACTGCCACTAGCAAATTTGAGATAGTCAATAAAATAAACTTCTGTATATAAAGGGCTACCTAGAAACATTTTCAGATAAGTGGAAAGAGAAAAATTATCACCAATAGGCAGACACTGAAAGAAATGCTAAAGAAACACTTCAGCCGGAAATGATTTCAAAAGAAACAGTGAAATAAGGAATGAAGAATCCAATGTGAGTAAACATAATTCATGATCTAAGACTACCTCAAAGATCTAGAAAACTGGGGCCGGTGAGATGGCTCAGAATAAGCACTTCCTTGGCCAGCGCAAGGGCCTGAGTTCAATGCCCAGTTCTGCCAAAAAAAAAAAATGTAGAAAACTACAGTAAATGAAATCCAAAATGTGTCCAGACGAGAACAATTAGTTAGAAAGGAAATCAATGAATCAGAAAAAAAGCAAATAAAAATTACAGCCAACATATATTTTGACATTTCAAGAGAAAGCTGACAAGCAAATGGAAACTAATTAATAAAAACAAATGAAGAAAAGCACAAATTGCCAAAATTAAAATTGAAGATGTTATTATAGATTTTATAAAAATGAGAAGTGGCAGCAAGTAAAAATAATGTTATTTCAACATATTTGAAACCTAGAAATAATATTCCTTCACAAACTCTTCCAGAAAACAGTAAGACATGTGATATGCCCCAATTCTTTTAATGAGGCCAGAATAACTTCATCTCAATAAGGGTACAAAAAGTGCAGAAAGCCATAAAACATGCACACTTTCTTCCTATTCTCTGAAAGAGCTTGTAGAGTGCAATCACTATTTCTAATGTTTGCACTAACTTACCTATGAAGACATCTAGGCCATAGGGAGAATACTCTGTATTCAAATTTTATTTCATTTAAAAGTTTTATTACAGATTCAACAGTTAGAAAACTACACAATTTTCTGATATTTAAATTCCTCTCATGTTAGTTTTGCTAAAGTGGTACTTTTTCAGGATAGTTATTTTATGTTTCAGACAAATTAGAGCAGAGTGCTCCCTATGAAAAATGACAAACAGAACATCAGCAAATCAAATCCAAAAATATATCACATCATGATGAAGTGGGGTTAGACTAATAATGAAAACTTAATGCAACATTTATAATCAATACAATTTTCAATCTAAATAAAATAAAAGAAAAAAGCCATATCTCAGCTGAATAGATGCATAAAAATCATCTGGTTAACCTCAACACCCAGTGGTGATAAAGTGCTGAAAAATGAGAAGGAAACATTTTCAATAAAATATAGCATCTACACAATTACAGTGGAATTAGCATAAGATGGAACCATGAAGTAAGAGTGCCTTCTGCTTGAGAAGGCTGCTTTGCCAGTGTACCTGTCAGGAGAGGCTAGGGCAAACCCGAGTATCCCCGACTTGGCTCTTTCCCCTGGCTTGCACTGGCTCATGGCGTAAATGGGTATAATAACTTTGATTGGTTTTTCATGATAAAATTAATATAAAGTCACTTGATGGTCAGGCATGCAGGTAGACAGGTGGTCCAAGCCACCTGGCAATGAGACATATGAATTGTGACCTATCATGACCATGTTAGGAAAGCAAAGGTCTCCTTCTTGTCTTGTCCCAGTATGGCCTGGGTGATAGAGGGTGTGACCTGTGATCTGTGTTGTTCTAGCTCCCGTCCACCATTTGGATCATTGCAGCTGCCCCAAGATGGAGCTGTGCAAAGCAACGCCCAGAAATTCTGTGCTGGTCAGCTGAGACACCTCCACTCACCTACTCCTCTTGCAAGGCCACTCATATGGCCCCAGACAACTTCCTGGGGATGGGAAGGGACAGTTCATTCTGCATGCATGGAAGTAGAGGAGAACAAGACACCAGGGAACAGCAGCAGTGTCCCTCATAGAGAGCATGGGACACTTCCAGTAGTAGCTTCATAGATGTAGCATCTCTGTAAAGTGAGCAAGAGGCCAAGATCTTCATCTTCAATGCATAAAGATACTGGGGAGCTGGGCAGGGGTGAGAAAAATTCCAGGATTGGTAACAACTTTGACCTCTGAATTTTCCTTGGCTGGCTCTGGCTCATAAAATAACCTGCTTCTCTTCTTGGATTGTTTAGGTCTGGCATCCTAAACTTCTTGTCTTTACTGTTGTCTGAATCAATCCCCTTAGAGAAGCAGGACCTGAACATCTCCCCATTTCTGTGATTGCCCCAAACCCCAATTTCAGATTAACTGTGTATTACTAAGAATATTTGTTTCTCCCAATTCTTCAGTATAAATGCTTCAAGTTTATCATTCTTAATAGCTGAGTAATACTCCATTATATAGAAATACCACATCTTTTTCAACCATTCCTCATGTGATGGACATCTTGGTTGTTTCCAAGATTTTGCTATCACACATTGTGCTGCTATAAACATAGGTACACATATATCTCTATAATACAATGTATCCAAATCCTTTGGGAAAATTCCCAGTAGGGGGATAG
>PVKA01032819.1:0-24945 GCA_004027165.1 Ctenomys sociabilis
AAGAAAGAAAGAAAGAAAGAAAGAAAGAAAGAAAGAAAGAAAGAAAGAAAGAAAGAAAGAAAGAGAGAGAGAAAGAAAGAAAGAAAGAAGAAAGAAAGAAAAGAAGAGAAAACAAGGGAGATACAGGGTGCAGGCTGGAGTGATAGTGGTTGGGTCTCAGCAATGAAGGTCAAAGTAGGAGTGTGTAGTGGTCATTATACCTAGACTCCAGGTCCCATAGTATTAGGGGATGACTGGTAGACCCAAGGGACTGAAGATCTATGGACTTTAGTGTCTAAAGGGCCAATTTTAGAACACTACCTTTTCAGATCTTATTCTATTTTCTGCTCTGTGCCACCTGAATTAGTCCTCAAAGACAAGGATAAGCAGAATGTAGAGTCCTGTCTATCAAAGAAATTGTTATTTAAGGGGTTTAGTTCTAATATGGCCACAGTACTGGGTGATAAGGAGAATAAATTTAAAATATAACCAATTCAGGGTTGGTGATGTTGCTTGGTAATAGAGCCTTTGACCTTGTGCATGCAAAGTAAGTGCTCTACCTTTGATCCTCAGTGCTAAAAAAAGGGGGGGGGAGGAAGGAAGGAAGGAAGGAAGGAAGGAAGGAAGGAAGGAAGGAAGGAAGGAAGGAAGGAAGGAAGGAAGGAAGGAAACAAAATACAATGATTCCAGAGACACTGTTTCAGTAGATTAGGTAAGAATGATGAGGTCTGTAGGATAACTAGCATACTAGGCCATTCTGCTTAGGACCAATCTGTTGTTAACTGGAAAAGGCCACCTTGTCTTGGACAATCGATTTATAAAGCTTTCTTTCCTTAGTTCAATATGTTTCTGCCAGTGACTATTTCCTAGCCACTGGGGCTGGTGGAATATCAGCCTGCTCTAATCATTCCACTGCCAGAGCCTCATCTATGCTGAAACTTGCAGTGGCCCTGATCCTTTAGAGGTTGTTCTTGAACATCAATGTGTGAAGACCTACTTCAATTTAATATTTCTGAAATCACTCTGATGCTGATAATGTCTTGGTAGCTTAATAAATGAGAGATAACTGCATCCATCCTGAGTTTGTTCAGACTCTTACCATTAGAGAAGTTCGGGAATCACTGACTTGAGGGATGACAATACCAGAGTAACTTTTCTCTTTGCTGTGTTTTCTCTTTCTGGAGATATCAAAAGCATCTTTTTCTCCAGATTTCAATGTTTCCTAAAATGAGGTTGAAAAGCACAATATTATGGACAAAGAGAGCTGACTTTGGAAACATTTATGAAGCTCAAAGTACAGGGCAGAATGATGAACTATGTTTCCATAGGAAAAACCTTGGGAATATTTTCTTATAGTTTTAGGCTTATGTGACAATGGAAATTTTTTTTCTCTTTATTTATGGGGAACAGGTCCCAAGATGCTCCTCAGATGTCTGGAACTACATATGTTATTGAACCCTATATAATGAATTTTCTTCTTTATGTCCATTTATGATAAAGTTTAATTCCAGACTAGTCAAGTAAGAAATTAACAGCACTACTAATAAAATGGAATAATTATAACATATTGTAATGAAAGTTGTTTAAAGCTTATGAGTTGTTTATTTCAATATTTTAAGATTGTTTTTGATGGCAACTGAGACCACATAACAGGAAAATACAGATAATTATGGCAAGGCTAGTGCTCTGGGTCTTCACTCACAATACTTCTTTCTGTTTGCCGTACTATGCAAGATGGTAGATAAAATGGTTTCAGCTTTCTCATGTTGTCATCACCAATTTGTTTGTTTGGCTGATTGGTTGTTAAGAGTCAAATCCAGGACCTTTTATATACTAAGCAAATGCTCTGGCATTGAACTACATTCTCAACTCTTTTCATTTTATTTTGAGACAAGGTCTCACTAACTTGCTGGCCTTTAATTTGTGCTTCTCCTGCCTCAGTTTCCCCAGTAGATGAAATTGCAGGCATGTTCCACCACACCCAGGTGGCCTTACATAGTAATATAAAGATATTGCTTATCAGATGATAAGTTCATAAAAATCAAGACATGAGTTTCACTGTTTGTAAAATAAAACTCATTAAAATTTATCCAGAAATGAGCAAAAGTGAGTCTGAATTAAAAAGGATAGAAGCAAATCCTTGATTTAAGTATCTATTTATTCCTTAAACTTTTAAAATACTTTAGCAGAAATGTAAATAAAACATAAGCACTAGAGTCCAATAATCATCTGATATTATGATAACCAAAATCTTACAGTGTGAAACATTAGAGAATCAAAGCCTGTAATATGTTTTGTTTAAAATTATAATAAGAGGGACAGAGAGATATCTTAGTAGAATAAGTGCTCGCCTGGCAAGTACAAGGTCCTGAGTTCAATCTCTGACCCTGCAAAATATCTACATACATGCATGTATGCATGCATGCATACATACATAAAATTACAATAGTAATGTCTTATTCTAATTTTTTAAAAAATCTTTATTGCAGTGATATATGAAAATTATATTTTATTCATAAGTGCATTCTGGCTAAGATCTAGATTAAATAGTTATAGCATAAGTCAGGATAGCTTTTGTACATTTGTGACTGGTATTTGTGACCAGCTAGGATCCTTGATTACTTCAAGGTCTAATAATCACTAAGGCCTGAAGATTTGGTTGATGTCCTTAGTCCTTGTGTTTCTCCAAGAGTCTGAAACAAAATTGATTCCTCATGAATGTAGATGATCTACCTTTGAAGGATCATACACTGGATATTTGCTTAAAAGTATTAAATGTGAAAATACCCATGTGAAAAGACCTTTCTAAGTCAACAAATACAGACTTCTTTGTGACAAACAAATACTAACCTCACTAACTAATTAAAAGTCAAGCATTAAAGAGACTAGCCTGTGGTTCTGGAATGTGGGTGCCACGAGGCTGGACACATTGGAAAAGCCACCAGCCATAGTTCCAAGGTATGGTCCTGAGTAACTTTTGGGCACAATACACCCACATTGCTGAAAAGAGGGAACACCATGGAGAACCACTCTTCCTGGCAACCAGCCACAATTTTTATTAGATTTAGATATTTTTCTCTGAGAAATACATGTCAGCATTTTTTTCCTTTTTGTAATCAATACTCTCAAATTACAATGAAGAGCAGATTTATTAAAATTGGCTTTTAAAGCCCTTTTATTGGCTTTAATGCATTTCGAGTTCCTCTATATCTGTCCATTATGTTAGCCAGCTTTGCAGTACAAAATGCAGAGGCCACTAACTTTATAAAAATTCTCTATAACTTTATGAAAAATTTATTTAGCTCACAGATTTGGAGGTTGAAGGGCATGATGCCTGCTGGCTGCAGTTTCAGAGTATGCATGAGGGAACAAACTCACATGATCAGGCAGGAAGCAGAGAGGACAGGCCAAAGTCCTACAATCCCCTGACAGCACACTCCAGTGCCCTAGAACCTCCTATTAAGGCTCTACCTCCCAAAAGTCCTTCTGTGTCCCCACAGCACCACTCTGGCATCAGCCTGTGACCATAATAGACACTTGCTTTGGATCAGATATTGGGAAATAAAAATCCTAGAATTAGGCAGTATTCCAAATTTGGTGGAGACCCTTAATCATCACACATTGCAATCATAAAAGCACCTAATCATGACATGTGGTAACAGCTGCTGCCACAGTTACCAGTCCCTACTGAATCTGTAGTCATCTATGCTTTGGAAAAACAAAAGATGAGAACCAAAATAGATCTTTCAGGTAAATTTGGAAATCCTTTGAGAAAAGTAGCACATGAGTGTTGGTCTGGAGCTTCTAGGTACAGTTTGTCTACCACTGTAGTAACACTGACTTCATCTGGATATGCTGTTCTCTGTGTTCCTGCGATCCAAAAAATGTTGTTCTTCAGATAAGATATGTTAGTCGATTTTCTCCTATTGCTGAGACAAAATACCTGACATACAAAGTGAGAGGGAGAAAGGCTTATTAATTCATTTGTAAAGGTATTTGTCCATAATAACTTAGCTTAATGACAGGGTAGCAGGGAGGTGTAGACTCACAGATAGGCCTCACAGAGGAGAAACAGTTGATGGTAGAAAGAACATAACAATAACAAAAAAATCAAGGGAGGACCACAGCACTTTCTGTTATATCTTATCCAGGCTACTTAGGATGGGTAGAACTCACACCTTTAATCCTAATGTCCTTGAGCCTAGCAATGTACCATGAATCAATCCCAATCACATACTCGATGATCCAGCCTCCTGTGAAAAAGCTTATGAGCCTTTGAGGGGAAATCTAGACACAAGCCATAACAAAGATGAAGTAGATAAACCAAGTAGTCCTATGACTATTGAAGAAATTGAATTTGTATTTTGAAATTTCCTGATGAAGAATCCTCTGAATTATCTTGTTTTATCTTTTGTCTTGAGGTCTGGCCTATAGTAGAGGTGCTGACTCCCCCACAGTTATCTCAGAATCTTCTGAACTGGCTCCTTTGAGGGCCTAACCCTATTTGACTACCTACACTATTCCCTCTGCCAAAAAATACCCTGAACTGCCATAAGGGAGTAAAGGGTGATAACCAATCTGGCTTCTTCAAGTTGAAAGGGATCATAGCTATTGATTGGCAGTTAGAGATACTCTACAGAGGGTCTGAGGTGCTCAATAGACACCAGGCATTTTCATGTTGGGTAGGCATATAGCTTTAAGTCAGGAGTAAACAAAGCCAAAGAAAATATTAAGTATGCATAGACCAAATAATAGGATCAACAGGACAATTATAAATATAGTCAATGAAGATTTCCACTAAAAGGAGCCAGTAATGGCCTACCATAAGGAGGATAAGGATAAAGTCTAGGGAATTTGTGAGTCTGGCATGTCATTGATTTGTCATCTAATATCTTGAACAGCTATTGAGATATTAGTAGAAGGATCAGGAATGTACACACAACATTCAGTTCTTATAATTATACAAGTACCTTCTATGTTACTATCAGAATGTTTAATGTGCTGGTTGATGCATTGTGTGGACTTCAGGGATCAAAGGTTGGCTAGACTGGCCCCTCTTTGGAGTGTGAAGGGCCCACTCTAGGATGTGGGAGCCCAATCCTAGAGTGCCTCAGCACCAAAAGGTTATATAAAGGGGTTGAGGAAGGATTCTGCATGCCACTTCCTTGGGGGTGCTTGATCTTTACAACCAAGTCAATTCCTTGGAGGAGCTCTGGTCTTCCCAGTCAGTATGAAAGGAAGGGAAAGAGGCTTGCAAGAAGCCACAGATGCATCTGTTCCCTTTGCTTTGTTGTTTACTGCTGCCATAAACTGTTACTCTCTGCAATGTACTACTCTGCCTAGGAGCCAGCCAAATACAGAATAAAATATAGAGTAAAATCTCCACCAACTGTGACCTAAATAAACCTTTCCTTTCTTAAGTTAGAGTGTCAGGTATTTTCCCACAACCATGAGTAAAAAGTAACTAGACAAATGATTTTGGAGGGTGGTCTGTTTCATTAATTTTTATGTGGGGGGAGGAAGAGAGAAACCAGCTGTGATGTCATTTAAGGCCAGTTGAGTATAGTTATTTAAGGCCTTGATATGTGTTATACTACCCTCTTTCTGGGCAAGATCTGGTAAATCTTGTAAAAAGAATTTAAAAGGAAACTAACATATTTGTTACTGGTTTCATCTGTATCATTATTTAGGGTTTGGCATCCTCTAGGCAAGAACAAATTTTCTGAGAAATTAGAACATGTTTAATCAAAGTATGAGCATTACAGCTATTTTAAGGGATTGCAATTGTAACCCACTGGCTCTTAAGCCCTTTATTGATGGAATTTGACATTTTTGCATAAGTCTTTCTAGCTTAAGTTATTACCTCTAAATTTTTGATGTTTTATAAGAACCAAATTAACATAATTTTGACCAATGAAAAACTCTCCAGTGCTCACTTCAGCAGTATGTACCAAAATTGAAATGATACAGAGAAGATTAGCATGGCCCCTGCGTAAGGATGACATGGAAATTCACATAGAGTTTCATATATTAGGAAAAGCCCAGGTCCTGATGGATTAACAGCTGAATTCTACAAGAAATTTAGAAAACATCTAATGCCAACTCTTCTCAAATTCTTCAATGAAAATGAAAGGGGAGCAATTCTCCCAAACTTCAGTTTGAGAAGCACTATTCTGATTCCAAAACCAGAGAAGGACTCAGCCAAAAAAGAGAACTAAAGGCTGGTGAACATGGATGTGAAAATTCTCAATAAAATACTAGCAAACAGAATGCAACAAATCATCCAGAAGATTATATATTATGACCAAATGGGATTCATCCCAGGAATGCAAGGATGACGGTTCAACATACACAAATTCGTACATGTAATACACCACATCAACAGAGCCAAAGACAAAAATCACATGATCACCTCAATTCATGCAGAAAATGCTTTTGAGAAAGTCCAACACTTATTAATGATTAAATAAGAAAACCCTACAGGGTCCTAGGGAGATAGGTCAGCAGTCTAAGTGCCTGCCTGGCAAGTGCAAGGACCCAGGTTCAATTCCTGGAACTACAGGGTGTTCTGGTCCTGGGTGCCAAGTTTGGCACCAAAATCAGGTATGGTGACACATGCCTGTAATCCCAGTGCTGGGGAGGCTAAGACAGGAGGATCACTGCAAGTCTGAGCAGTGTCGTGAGATCATGTAAAATAAATAAATGTGTGTTTTAAAAACCCTACAGAAAATTGGAATAGATGGTCTTCACTTTAACTTGATAAAGGCCATCTTTCAGAAATCAACATCCAACAACATACCAAATGGACAAAAATTGAAGGCATTCACTTTAAAATCAAGAACAAGACAAAAATATCTGTCACCATGCCTGTGTCTAATATAGTTCTGGAAACAGCCAAAACAATTCGACAAAAGAAAATAGTAAAAGGAGTAATGACTAGAGAGGAAGAAGTGTAATTATCATTATTTGCAAATGACATGATACTGTATATAGAAGACCCCAAAACCTTCACTAAGAGAATTGTAGATTTAATAACCAAATTCAGTAGAATACAAGGTCAACACACACAAATCAAAAGCATTTCTATACAAACAGGGAACGCACTGAGAGAGAAATTATAGAGAGCATACCTTTCACAATAACACCTAAGAAATGAAGTACTTAGGAATGAATATAACAAAGAAAGCAAAAATTTATAAAGTGAAAATTATAATACTCTGAAAAAGAGATTTAAGAAATTGGAAAGATATTTTTTGCTCATGCATAAGAAGAACCAACATTGTAAAAATGATCATACTCCAAAAATTGTTATACAGATTCAATTCAATAATAATTAAAATACCATTGGTATACCTCACACATCTAGAGATAACATTGCTAAAACTCATCTGGAACCAGAAGAGACACAGAATCTCAAAAAGTAATCCTGAGCAACAAAGGAAAGGCAGGAGACACTACAATCCCTGACTTGAAATTATAGTGGCAAAAAGAACATACCTGAGACTCAGCAAAACAGAATAGAAGATGCAGACACAACTACAAACACATTCAGCTGCATTATCTTTCACAAAGGGGTCAAACTTATTCTCTGAAAGAAAGATAGCTTCTTTAATAAATGATGCTTGAAAAACTGGCTTTCCATATGCTGAAGGCCAAAACGAAACCACATCTATCACCATGCACTAATCAAAGTGAATCAAAGATTTAACTATTGAACTGATACACTAAATGTTCTGGAGGAGAAAGTAGTTAGAAACTATAAGGACATAGGGGTAGGTAGAGAGTTCACAAACAAAAACCACACTGCATGGGAAATACTTCAAAGAATCAACAGTTAGGATCTCGTCTTTTTGAAAAGTTTCTGTACAGCAAAAGAAATCACCAACAGAATAAAAAGAAAACCCTATAAGTTGCAAAAACCTATAGCAGACTGTTCTTCAGACAAATGACTCCTAACTAGAACATATAACAGATTACAAAATAACAGGCCTCCAAAATTCAAAGACTTAGTCCAAAAATGAGCATCTGAGATGAATAAACACTTTACAAATGAAGAGATACAAATGGCAAATAAATACATGGATAAATTTCAGCATCATTAGTCATCCAAGAGATGCAAATTAAAATACATTGAGATGCCATCTTATATGAGAAAGAATGACTATCATCAAGAAGTCAGCCAATAACAAATGTTGGAGATGCTCTGGGGAAGAAAAAGCCTTCTTCACTCTTGGTGGGAGTGCAAGCTGGAACGATTATGGAACTAAGTACAGAGATTCCTCAAATAGCTAGTATTGGAGGTGCCATTCAAGCCAGCTATTTTCCTCCCAGGTGTATTTCTGGTGGTCTTTTGAAAGAAGTTAATGATTAAAGATTTTTTCTTTTAATGTTTTATAATATTTTTGTTTTTTTAAACCAGTTTTGCATGTTTATATCTGGTAAACTAATTAATTTGAAGTTATCATCATACAGTATAGCAACCATTGTTCAATTCCTATTACTTTAATGAAATTTTTAATCTTTTCTTTTTTTGTGGAACCAGGAATTGAACTCAAACCCTTGTGCTGTTTTAATTACTATTTTGCATTCTGTAAAAGAAGAAAAACTTAAAATTTTTTTTCAGTACCCAGGATTTAACTCAGGACCCTGTGCTTGCCAGGCAAGTGTTTATTCTACTGAGCTCTCTCCCCAGCCCTAAAACTCTTAATTTTTTTTTACATGAAAAACAATATGTATCATATTTGTGAAAGCCAATCCTAGTATCATTTTGATTACTTTGTAATATATGAGTGACGATAAAGTTATTGTAATTACAGCTTAAGTGAGTTATTTTGATGGTGACCATTTTTATTAAGGTATGATGTCTGGAAGCAAGGGCAGAGTTGGAGATCAAAGAAACATGTGAAAATGCCCAGCAGTAGGCTGATGTTTTTGTTTTTCCATAGTCATCATTACTCAAGTATCCTCCATAGAGGATGACAGGTAGAGATGATAGCCCGGCCAGAGGAAAGAGGCAGAGAGTGCTCCAGATCCTTTAGTGTTGCTAGACCACCTAGGAAGATGAATCTGAGCTCTGGGGCTCAGCCTCAGAGTGCAGTCTGGCATTCAGCATGGACTTTGCAGTCAGGGTATGAATTAAGACAGTACCTCTTAAGGTGGCCTGGCTTTCCACAGTAGTAGCAGTTGAACCCAGTCATTAAGCTCGTAGAACCCTGAGAATCAGGCTAATGCCTTTTTTTTATTTAAGGCCATAATGAAGGCAGTCACTTTTTGGTCTCTTTGCTTTTTCTCCTTGGCTTTTCTCCAGTCTTGTTGATAGAATACTAAGGAAGCAGTTTTTACTAAAGTATCAAGTGACCTGTTTAGAGGAAAATCTATCTTTTATAGTTGTTTTCTAATATCAGGGGCTAGGCCAGGAAGATGGCTCAGTGGAATAAGCGGGGAGATGCTCAGTGGAATAAGTGCTTCTCTGGCAAACACAACGGCTGAGTTCAATCCCCTGTTCCACAAAAAAAAAAAAAATTTATATCAGGGGCTTACTGGATAATATGCATTTTAAGAAAAGTCTGTCCTACTGAATCAGGAGTTATGGAAATATGCTTTATCATTGCCTTTAGAAAACAATCTAAGAAGGCAAAAGGATTTTCATCTTCCTCTTGATAAATACATGACAAATTTAAAATAACTAGAGGGCTTGATTTTTGTCCCTCTTAGACTTTCAAGAATACACACTTGAAAATGTGCCCTCCAATCTCCTCTGGTTAGGCCAGCAGGCCTCAGGTCGATAGTTGTTTGGCTCCAGTAGGAACTGGTAGTTTCTTTGACTATCTTCTGTTTTTTTTTAAATTAACAATACAATATTGATCCCCAAATGTAATAGCAGCTTGTAATATTGTTTCTCTCTTATTAAAAGTCAATTTTTGGCTTAAGATTAACATTATATCTTTTCAACCTATATTATAGGTCTGAGTAAATCCTCTGAAGACATCAATGTACATATCAGGGTCATCTGAAAATTTTCCTAGTTCTAGCTTTATCTGCTTTAAGTGACTGAGAGAGTGCAACACATGAATATGTCTCATATAGATTATAATTATATTTTGAGCATAAATAAGAATTATTTCTTTAAGCAAAGAAAATTTTAATATAAGGCAACTTTAACCATTTTCCCTCTTTTTTACAGTATGACTTTGTTGTAAAAGAACATCATAATTAATACTCTTCACTGCATTCAGTTTTGACTTCAGAGGGTGGCAGGCCACATATGTGTGCAGAAAAGTACCAAATGGCTCTTTTTCAACATGTTAGGGTCAAACATCTTCAAATGCTTAAGAATAAATTCCAAAACAATGAGAGACTTTATTTAATGATCTCAGTGGAAGATTTTTCAAATGATATAGGAGAAAGAAACTCCCAACCTGATAGACATCTGATATAAGTTTGTGTCCTCCAAAGTTAAAGAATGAATTTTAGGAACAATGGAGTTTAAGAGAAGAATATATATATATATATATATATATATATATATATATATAAAGAAAACTTCTGTCTGAGACAGAGACAGAAGAGATCCCAAGTGGGTTGCCCCTTAATATTAGTTTTATATTATCTCTTCAAGAAAAAGGAAGCATACTTCCCACTTACCTTAAGGGCACATTATAACCCTATTATCAAAGTCAGACGGTTTTAACATACAAAAAAGAAAACTATAAGCCCATGGCTCCCATGAACTCAAATACAAAAATCTTTAGTAAAGTTTTAGCAATCAAGTGATGTATAAGAATATTAAAAAAACCATGATAACTAGATTTCTTTCCAGGTATATTTTGATATTAATACAAAATCATACAATGTGCCTCATCAGCAAGCTACAAGAGAAAAATTGTATGGTTTTTATCATACAATTTGACACAAAAATACTATTTAACATAATTCAATACCAATTCATTACTTGAAAAAAAGACAATTAGAACCATGCAATGAGGGACTTCCTCAACCTGCCAACTAATATTATCCTTGATGGTGAAAGACCAATTGATTTTTCTGTAACATTGGGAGCATGGCAAGTTAAGTGTGATCTCCCCATTTTTATTCAACATTGTACTGGAAATTCTATCAGCGTAATAAGGCCGGAGAGAGAAGTAAAAGACACAGAAATTACAAAGGAAGAAATAAAACTGTCCATATTTTTCAGAGGGTATTGTCTTTATATAAAATACTAGGGAACCTAAGAAAACTTCCTATAACTTACAAGTTCAGTAGAGACAAAGAATATAAAATCAACATACAAAAGTCAATTACATTTCTATACTATGACAACAAACAACTGAAACCCAAACTAAAATGAAATGCCATTTATAATCTCCCCAAATGAAATTGAATACTCAGCTAGAAATCTAACAAGACATGTCCTATGTTTAGATAATTCAAATTATGAAATGCTAATTGAAGAAACCAAAGAAGATCATAAAATGCAGAGAGACTGACCACTGTTGTGGAGTGAAAGACATATTAAAGATTCCAGATGGTTGTGAAATGATGTATTTCAAGCCCTGAAAATGTCTGCCAACCTAGATTACTATGCTCTGCAAGGCTACCTTTGAGAATTGGAGGAAAGTAAAACCCTTCTGAGATAAATGTAAAATAAGTTCATAGGGCCAGCAAATAGCTCAGCTGATTAAAAGTACCTGCAAGGACGCTCAGGGGCCTAAGTTTCGATCCCCAGGCCTGCAGTGCCAGCCCCACCCCTGGGGTGCACTGAGACAGCATTTGAGACTGGGGATGGTGGTGCATGCCTGTAATCCTAGCTCCTGGGATTCTGTAAACCAGAAGACCACTATGAATACAATCTAGTAGTGAGACCCTGAACACCCTGTAGACCCTTTCCTAAAATACAGAAAAAAAAAGTAATTCATGACTACTAAGCCACTACTGCAGAGAATCTTAAACACAAAAGGACCACAAGAGCAAGAGCAGCAATAAATTATGTTGGAAGAATGAAAAAACACAAAATCAGGAATGAATCAAAACTAAAACAACAAAATGATAGGAATTGGTACATATTCAATAATAATTCTCTTAAGTTCTGATTTAAAGATGAATTATAAAGCAAAACCAAACTATTTGCTACCTGTAACAAACACACATCACCAACACTTATACAGACTGAGAGTGAAAAGATAGAAAATGATACCCCAAATATATGGAACCCCAAAACAAATAAGAGTAGCTATCCTTATATCTGACAGAGTAGCCTTGAAGCTAAAGTTAGAAAAGAGAAACATGGTCACTGCATATTGATAAACATTTCACCTAGAAGAGGCAAGAGTTATAAATATATGTGCCAAATGTCAAAGATCCGATTTCATAAAACAAAAATTATGTGACAAAAAGGGACAGGTAGAACCTTATATAATTATAGTTGGTGACCTCAATACTATGCTATACTACATTTTAAATGGATTTAACAGACATATGTAGATAGTTTCATCTAACAACAGCAGAATATCCATTCTTTTCAGCAGTTTACAGAACTTTCTCAAAAATAGAGCATATTTTAGCCATGTAACAAGTCTTAATGAATAAAAATATTGACCTAAAATACCTACTATCATTGCACAATGGAATAAAACTCACTGGCAGGAACAAAAGAAACCACAGAAACTATATAAGCAGAGAGATCATGGAATACATTTTTTGTATGTTTTTAAATTATCAGTATGTCACTCAAGAAACTGGGAATGGGACTGCGCATGGTGGCGTACAGCTATAATCCTAGAACTGGGGAGGCTGAGGCAGAATTGGGACACCTAGTGAGTTCAAGGCAAACCTAAATTACACAATGAAACCCTATCTCACAAAAAAAATAGAAAAAAATGAATTGAGGGAAATGTAAAAATTGCTAAAATCACATGATATTGGAAGTACAATGTGTCAGAATCTGTAGGACATAATAAGATCAGCTCTAAGAGAGAATTCTTTTTAACTGTTGGTACTTACATTAAAAAATCAAAACAATCCCAAATAAATAATCTAATGATACAACTCAAGGCCTTTGACAAACAAGAACAAACCAAATCCAAACTCAGTAAACAAATAATAATGATCTGAGCTGAAGTTAATTAAACTGGTTAAAAAAAACAACATACACAATTAATGAATTAAGAAGGTCTTTTCCTTCAGTACTGGGGATTGAGGCCAGGGTCTCAGCACTGAGCTACATCCTCCAACCATATTTTTTTCATTTTGAGGCAGTGTTTTGCTGAGTTGACTCTGTGGGACTCCAACTTATGATGCTCTGTCTCAGCCTCCCAAAGTGCTAGGATTATTGAAAAACTTTGGTTCTTTGAAAATATACTGATTTTGACAAATTTAACTGGACTAGGGGAGAAAAAAAGAGCAACCCAAGATTAACAGAATTAGAAATGGAAGAAAGAATCTGAAAAGAGAGACTGCTAGAATCCAGAGGATTGCTAGAAACTGTTATGAAAACATTTACTTACATATATTGGAGAATCTAGAAGAAATGGACAGCTTTCTAGACCCATATGGCTTACCAGAACTCAATCAAGAAAATATTTTAAAATCTAAACAGATTAATAGAAAGCTGTGAGATCAAAACAGTAATAAAAACTCTCTCCACAAAGAAAAGGTAACTACTGCTGAATTTCACTGCTCGGTTTTACCAGATATTTTAAAAAGAACAAATGCTACTGTACCTCAAACTCTTCCATGAGATAGAGAAAGAAGAATTGAGGGCCGGCCAGATAGCTCAGGGGACTAAAGCACATGCTTAGGCAGAACACAGCAACCAGGATTTAATCCCCAGTATGCCACCCCGCCCATGGGGTGTTCTGAGATGGTGATTGAGACTGGGTGTAGTGTTATGCATCCGTAATCCCAGCAACTAGGGGGCTGAAAACAGATCAATCACTATAAGTCGGATTATGTAGTGAGACCCTGTACACCCTATACTAAATACATTAAATAAATAAATTAATTAATTAATTAATAAGAAAAGGAAGAATTGTTTTCCAAATTCATTCTCCAAAGGCTGTACCAACCTATTCCTTACACTAGATAAGGACTCAACATAAAGAAAACTAAATCTATACCCTTGATGAACATACATGCAAAAATCACCAATAAGATCCTTGAAGGGGCCTGGGGAATGACTCAGTGGAATAAGTGCTTCCCTGGCAAGCGCAAGGGCCTAGGTTCAACCCCTGGTTCTGCCAAAAAAAAAAAAAAAAGATCTTTGAAAACAGAACTCAGCAACACATAAAAAAGATCATGCCCTTTTACCAAGTTGGCTTCATTTAAAGTATGCAAAGATAGTTCTAAATAACTAAAGAAATACATGTAATACAACATATGCAAAAACTTAAGAATAAAAACTAGATGATCATCTCAACAGGTGCAGAATAAGCCTTCAAAGAATTTAACCTTACTTTACGATAAAAATCCTGAATAAAATAAGGAACTATCTTTCTTCAAAATGATAAAAACTATAGGTGACAAGCTCATAGTCAACTTCCTATTGAACAGAGAAATAATGAATGCAAGGTCCAGCCAGATAGCTCCGTAGATTAAAACACCTGTTTAGGCAGACACAAGGGCCAGGGGGTTCAATCCTGGGCCTGCTGTGACACACACCTCTAGGGTGTGCTGAGCCAGTGAATGAGACTGGGCACCTGTAATCCCAGTACTTCGGAGGCTGAAAAGCAGGAAGGATCACTACAAATCCAATTTGTGTGGTGAGACCCTGTAAACCCTGTACTAAATACATTAAAAAATAATACTGAATGCATTAGAATGAAGAAAGAGGTATCCACTTTTATCCTCTTATGTAATATAGTGCTTGAAGTTTTATTTTTTTATATTTTATTTTTGGTACTGGGAATGGAACTCAATACCTTGCACTTGCCACACATGTGCTGTGCTGCTAAGCTATATCTTTTGGAGTGCTTGAAATTTTAACAAGAGCAGTTACATCAGAGAAAGAAAGAAATGTGATTCGTGCAAGAAAAAAAAAGAAGTCTAATTGTCCCTGTCGCAGCATGATCCTAGAAGACACTAAAAACTAGAAAACTAGTGGAAGACTTTTGGATCTAAATTCAACAAAGTAGTAGGCTAGACAATAAAGACAAAAATCAGTACTTTTCCTATAATCCAAAAAAAAAAAAAAGAACCTGCCAAGAAAGAAATTAGGAAATCAATTCCATTCATAATAGTTTTCAAAAATATCTAGGAAAAAACAACTAGGAATATTTTCCTGCATACCCATCAAGAGATGATTGGACAAAGAAAACATGGTATCTACATATGTAATGCTACTTGGCTATAAAGAACAACAAAGTTGACATATTTGTAGGAAAATAGGTGCATGTAGAGAACATAGTGTTGAGTGACATCAACCTGACCCACAGGCTTCAATGGTGTATGGTAACTCTCCTTTGAATGAGGCAAAGTACAAAGAGGATGATAAAGGCTGGATAAAAAGTGTTCTGGGGACGGATCTCATATACCAAGAAACAAGGGTGGAGACTACAAATGGATATGAGAGGGAGTCTCAACATGATAGTGAAGCATCTTGATTATGATAGTAGCTACATAAAGTTGCTACTATGTTATCAAATTGCATAGAGTCAGCTAATGAGACTGGGGGAAAACACATACCCATGCAAATTAAAAACTGGTGAAATCTGAATATGCTTTGTGAAGTAATTCCTATAAATCAATAAATAACTACTCCAAGATAAATAGATAGTGAGCAAGAAGGGGAAAAAAGAAATGTGCTCAAAAATCTCTCTGAAGGCACAATCGTTTTGGAAGTCTATTTGATATAATTTTTTTTCTAAATTTTGTACCCAGAAACCTTTGTTTGGGAACTTCTAAGGATATTGTCATAAATCATAGAAGCTAGATGCAAATAGAAATTTTTCATGGTGTTATTTTTAATAACAAGAGATAATGGATACAATTTAATTTTCAGCATAAGTAGAACTAAATACATATATCAAGTAACATACCAGTTGCTATTAAATGTGACAGTAAAAAAAAAAATCAAAGTAGTAAAAAGGAAAATGTAGATGAATTAAAATAGGCTGGAAAGATGGTTCAGTACAATAGGCACTTACCTGGCAAGTGCAAGGGCCTGAATTCAATACCCAGATCTGCCAAAAAAAAAAGGGGGGGGGGATAAGATCCAGATATCAAATAGTTCATATTATTTTTATGCAAAAAAGATGTTATGCATGGTGGTATGATGAAAATCTAGATTTTTTTTTACATTATATGTTTTTAAAATTTAACTTTATTTTTCTAACTAATATCCATAAATAACAAGTCCCCAATTTAAAAAAAAAAGTGTATCATTTGAGCCATCTCAGTGTATAACCCTCAACAACACCATGACTCTGGGTGCTTAGGGGAAAGGTATGGAGGGCAAGGCAGAAAGAAAGCAGGTTGTGTAGCCTGCTCTCAGATTTGACCTGCATTAGCTCTCTGCCCAGGAAGGTATTCTCTGCCTTTCTCTTTTTATTTCATAGAGTTCAGAACTCAGGATAACACTCTTAATCATTAGGGTTCAGTTCTGTTATAGGTACTCTACCCAATGTAATCAGGCCTAGGACCCTGATCCCCTCTTGTGTCATTGTTTCTGAATTTGAAATCACTGTTAACAAAACTGAACAAAATTCAGGAGGTTGAGCTATTTATCTAAGGTTACACAACTGATTTGGGAATCAAGGTCACTTTTTATTTAGTAACTCCTCTAAATTCCATGTTGACTGTAATATAGTGGCTTTGAAAAATAAGAATTTTTAATGTGAAGCAGATCCAAGGAATGAGAATAATTTAGATACCCTGAAAAATCAACATCAGATTTATTGTTACATGCTTGTATTATTTCCAAGCGTACTTGCTTAAGATCTATGGATTGTAGCGCCTGCTTGTCCTCTGCCAAGGAACAAAGACCAAGCAGCAAAGTGCTCTTCTGCTTGACAAAAACAACCAGGTGTGAGGTGAAGTGTGGAAACACAAGAAGAATGAACAATCACTGCCCTCATGGAGCACACCTTCAGTTAAGTAATTACAGGCAAGAATCAAATTCAGACCAGTATCTCCCAGTGACTATCTGAGCAAAAACTCACGTTGGTAGCTGACTAGTGTTACTGTTGACATAAATAATTAGAGACAAAAGTAATCACCTACATAATGTTCCCTGAGGAGAGACCAGATTTCTCTGTCGTGGAAAACAATGGAAACAAAAAGGCAATGGACAGGCAAAGGGTGAGGATTTTTTTTTTAATTTTATTTAAGTACAAATATCAATCAGACAATTTTAAGACACCTTAACAAGACAGATTCGATAAATTAATACATTGCAAACTGTTGTCATAATGTTTTGGTATCGTACAAGGTACATACATGATATTATACTTACAGACATTATTATAGCAGATGTCTCTTAAGCACCTAAGTTAATTGGATGACAATGGAGTGCCCATCTTTGACAGGTGTAGACAAAGGAAGGGGTATAAAAAGAAAAAATCATGATGTGTGTGTATAGACAGTACAGTTGGGATAGATAACGCTGTGCTTCTACATAATCCTATGAGAGGCAAGATCTGCACTAATGGTGGTTGGACAGGATATTATGTCGGCTTCTCATGCTATGGTCATCCACTAGGAAAATAATTATTGAATTTTTGATATAATTCAGGTATAAAAAATAAGATAAGTAAACAGCTACACTCTTAATTTACTGATAAGAGTGAGGATTGATTTGGCTAAACATTTTGTATTGCTTGACTATTTCCAAGAGATAGAATAGAATCTAATAAATTGTATTCAGTTCAATGAAATTACTCAGCCTAAAAATATGTTTATAGTTTAAAATAACTAATTTGCCTTTGAGCTCTGTTCTACAAGAACAAAATACCACTTAGAAGCTTCTCAAACTTCATGTAGCTTATTCAGCACTACATTTTGATGATTTGAGTGTGAGTCAGAAGTACAGATTTTATTTTCTTTGAAGTAAATATGAGCTTAAAGTCAGGTGAAATAGTGCTTGCCAAAACACATTGTAGAACAATTCTGGTATTTTTTTCTCTCAACTAAACTCAGTGATTTTCATTTATATCCTAGTAAAAACTTATCACAGTGTCAAATTTCACCTTTCCTTGTTTTAATGTTTCATTTGAGGATATTTATCATTTTAAAATTCAAGCTTTGTGGATGATTACTGCATTACTATTAAATACATGGTAGAAAAAGTGCTGAATAACTTAATGGTTTCAAATGGAAGTGAAACTGACTATACCAGCTTCCCTTAGGGTTCTGTGAGTGGGTAGGAGAAAAAAATTATTTAGATAAAACCAATTGTATTTAAAAGGAATTCCAGAAATGTGAATCATATCGTATTATTTTTAGGTTTACTATAGTTTTATATCTGAACTTTCTCCACCTATTGATTTGTTTAATCCCTGTCCCAAATGAAACATTCACAATAGGTTTCATCTGTTTATGTGGTCTTTAGAAAAACCATACTTTTTCTCTATGAATTAGTGAAATAATCAATGAAATTACAGTGAAAAAATTTCAAATCATCATCTCATGCATATTTTTTAAAATCTCAGAGTTCCAATAATTCATTATTTTGTTATTGTGAAGCTTAATTTTAAAAGCCAGCCATATGTCACTCAGTTCTTTACAGAGTTCTGCAGGATTCTCTTTACTCTTACAAAATCATTACCATGATTAAGATTTAATTCAAGGAATGTCATTTAGGTCTTATGAAGTACCAAAAGATGTGCTTTATTATAAGCCTAGCAATGACTTTTCAGGATCATATCACTATACTTACCTGTCTAAAGCAGATAATTTGTCACAAATCTGAAAATATATATCATCTTTCATCTTGACTATCTGCTAAAATTAAGATATATCTAATATATTAAGCAAAAATTGGTTAATCTCTATGTATCCCAACAAGTAGACATTTACAATCTGTTCTTCACTTAGGCAGTTGCCTAAGAGCAGAAGCATGAACTAAGTTATTGCAGGAATTGCCCAACATATCAAACTTGTCAACTGGTTTTTGACACCTACGTCAACACCAGATAGAAAGTAGTGATTGCAGCTTGCCAACCACACCCCTCTACACACCCCCTGATATTACTGATCATAGAGCTACCCAATGGGACAATCCAACGATGTCACCTTACTTAATTTTTCACTGTTTTGTTTGAATCTTTGCTCTCTTTATATAATATTCTCTTTTAACATTAAGCTTCATTGTAAAGATATTTTCTTATATTTTAAAAGAAAAATTAACCAATATATTGGAGAGAGATTATGTTAAAAATTTATATTTTTACAGGCTTCTGACACATTTTATCTTATTGGCAGATGGTCTTGACAAATGTCAATCATTGTGTTACTGTCTTGCCACATACATTTCTACCAATGTCTCTGAAAGCACAAAGTTAAGGACACATTGTGCTAAGTATCAAAATCCTATATTTATCTAGAGGGAAGAACATTTGAGACAGGTGTTACTGTCTTGCAACTTCAACGTAGATCCAGGATGCCTGACAGCTTTGTTATGAGAGTAATGACATGGTCCATTGAACATGGCCTCTTCGAATGCTCTATACTTACCCCTTGGTACTTTTAGAAATCTTTCACAGTCTTTGATTTGACTTTTCTTTTTCTTTTTTCTTTTGGTAGGGGGTATCAGGAATCAAACTCTGACATTACACTTGGCAGACAGGCTCTGCACCATTGAGCGAAACCCCTGGCCCTGTCTTTCATTTTGATAATTTGATTTTGATGTACTTTGTTGAATTTCTCTTTGGATTGAGTTTGATTGGAGACTTCTGAGATTTCTATTGCTGGATGTTGTCATCCTTCTACATATCTGGGAAATCTGAGGTATAATTACCTTAAATAGTTTTTATGGGGAAAAGTTATTATAATGTAGGATGGCCAATGTATCTATAAATGTGCTATTCTAGAATTTTAGGAATTTTTTCAGTAGTTACTTGAGGTATACTAATGATGTTTTGATTGGATTCATTTAAATCTGTATAACAGTTTTGGTAATAGGGCCATATTCACAATGTTGGTTCTTTCTATCCATAAACAAGGAATAGTTTTCCAATTTCTGATATCCTTTTCAATCTCCTTCTTCAGAGTACTATAATTTCCAATATGCAGATCCTTCACTTCTTTTGTTAGATTGATTCCTAAGTATTTCATTTTTTGTATACTATTTTAAAGGGTACGGCTTCCCTAATTTCTTTCTCAGATAGTTTATTGTGTGTATACAGGAATGCTAATAATTTTTGAATGCTGACTTTGTATCCAGCTATGATACTAAATTTGCTTATCAAATCTACAAGTCTTTTAGTGGAGTTTTCAGAGTGTTCTATGTGGAGTATTGTGTCATCTATAAATAATGATAATTAAACTTCTTCCTAATCTATCCTTGTTATTTTCATTTTTCTCTCTTGTCTAATTACTCTGGCTAATGTTTCCAGAAACATATTGAATAGGAGTGGTGGTAGTGGACATCTTTGTCTTATTCCTGACTCACGAGTGAAAGTTTTAGTTTCAGATTGAGGTAAAAGTCATTTATTCCAAATTTCTTTAGTGTTTTTTTTTTTATAATGAATAAGTGTTGGATTTTCTCAAAAGGTTTTTCTGCATCTCTTGAGATAATCCATGTAAATTTTGTCTTAGGTTCTATTAATATGGTGTATTATATTTATTGAATTGCATATGTCAAACCATCTATGCATTCCTGGAATGAATCCCACTTACTATTGGTGTATAATCTTCTTGATGATTTGTTGTGTTCTGTTTCCTACTACCTTATGGAGAATTATTCCATCTGTGTTCATTAGTACAATTGGCCCATAGTTTTCTGTTTAGGTTGAGTCTTTCCTTTGATTTTGGTATCAGGGTAATACTTGTTTCCAGGAATGAGCTAGGGAATATTGCTTCCCTTTCAATTTCACCAAAGAGTTTGAGATGTACTGGTATTAAATCTTCTCCAGTTTCTTACATAATTCAAATGTGAATCCATTAGGACCTGGGATTTTCATTGTTAATATATTTTTAAATACATTTCTAATTTCATTGAAGGATATCGGGTTATTTAGAATTTTTATGTCTTTGTGATTCAGTTTTGGTAATTGTATGTGTCTAGGAAACTGGCCATTCCTTCTGGGTTTACATCCTGTGACAGTAAAGATTTTCAAAGTAGGTATTGATGATCTTCTGAATTTCTATAGGACCTATAGTGACTGCACCCTTTTCATTCTTCAATGCCTGAATTTGAATATTTTCCTCCAATAAGTTTAGCTAAGTGTTTTATCAATTTTATTTTATTCTTTCAAAGAATTAACTCTTCAATTCATTAACACTTTGTATTGTTTTCTTAGTCTCCATTGCATTAATTTCTGCTGTGATCTTTATAATTTGTTATTTATATTGACTTTAGGATTGATTTGCTCTTCTTTTTCTATAACCTTGGAATGAAACACTAGGTTATTTGTGCTTGCTCTTTTCTCCTAATATTAGAATTCCCTGAGCTGGGGAGATAGATCAGCAGCCTTCCTGGAAAGCACAAGGTCCTGAGTGCGATCCTCAGTACCATATATCATAACAGCCCTAGAACCCTGGATGCACTATGCCAGCCCCAAAACCAGGTATGGTGGTACATGCCTTTAATCCTAGCCTGGGGAGGCTGAGACAAGAGGATTGCTATGAGTCTGAACTACACAGGGAGACCCTGTACCAAAATAAAATTATCACCAAAATAGCTAACCTTGATTTTTTTCTGGGCTCCTGTTGCATGCAGTACTGTTTTCCATTCTTTGCCCTTTAGTCTGTGATTATCATTTTGAGTCAATTATTTTTTGTGTACAACATATAATTGGATCTTGTTTCCTGATCCAATCTGACAGATTTCTTTTGATGGGTGAATTGAGGCCATTTACTCTGCTAGTTATAATTAATATACGTTGGCCTATCTTTTTTTTTTTTTTTTTAACATTGGCTTATCTTTGCCATGCTATTTTTCCTGATGTTGGTTCCATTCCCTGCTTCCACCTCCATTAAATTGCTTGACCTGCTTGGTAGTTTCTTTCTGTTGTTCTTGGAGTTGTCATTTTTATCTCTATCGAAAATATCTTTCAATACACTGTACCACTGATTTGGTGATCAAGAATTTCTTCAGTTGTTCTTTGTCATGGAGGTAATTCTATTTCATTATTAATTTTAAAAGACATTTTTGTAGGGTACATCCACCTGGGTTGTAAGTTGTGTTCTTTAGTGACTTGAAATACTTCACTCCACACTCTTCGTGACTGGAAGGTTTATGCTGAGAAGTCTGCCACGATTCTGATGGGTTTTCTTTTATAGATGATGTTTTTCTTTATTCTTTTTAAAATTATTTTATTTATTAGTTTACTTTATTTTATTGAAAAACAAATAGCAATGAGACAGTTTCAAATCAAATTAGCAGGACAGATTGAATAATTAATACATTGCATATTGTTTTTGTAGTGCTGTTTGTCGCACATGGTGCACACATGATATTCTACTTACAAACACTATTAGAACAGATTCCTCTAATCAGTGAATCAAGAAAATGTAGCAGTATACTTATCTTTTCTTAAACCTGAATTATACTACAGTTTCAATAATTAATACTTTTCACATTGTTATCGTGCTAGTGGTTGTCCATAGTACAATAAGGTGACAGGATATCCTGTCCAAACACTATTAGTGCAAATCTTTCTTCTCATAGAATTATGCAGAAGTACTGCATATTTATCCTAACTGTACTCTTTATCTAAACACAGAATGGTTCTTCCTTTGTATCTCCTTTTTTTTCTTTAGTCCTGTCAAAGATGGGTACTCTGTTGCCATTCACTTATTATAGGTACTTGAATTCAGTGAAACAATCCAACACAGTCCAGCAGTCCACAATAATAGTGGGTTATCCAAAGAAGATGCTGACTAGAGCCATTTGCAGCTCAGCTTTTATTATGGCATTATTTTTATACTTTTCTGCTAGATGGTTAAGACCAAGATAAAGAAAGACCTATATAACAAAAAATGCAACTTTTGTATCTGATGAGGTCAGTCAACTCCCCTCAGGGTTTGTCCTGTAACCCCATACATCACTGTGTAGATCCCTTGTCAATGTCAGCCATGTGGCTAAGTCATGGCTATTGCTTGACCAGCTTGCTCTCTGTGAAAGCCTGAGAGAAAGTTTTCTGTCCATGTAACTCTCCTTAGGCACACTATAGATCATTGATCGCATTCCTCTATGGCTCTATAATCTCCTTGATCAGAAAATTTGGGGCAAAACTGAGTTCCATGATGTTACAGTACAGGTTCTCCTATGTCCCGTGTCTTCACTGATCTTGAAAGGCTAGGGCCAAATTGTTTGCTGACTTTGCAGCCCTTACATTGCTCCAATTTTTGATTTGCAAACTTAGGTTGTTAACCATCCAGAAGAGAAGCTGATTAGTAACCTGAAACATATGCAGCTCAATTTACACTAACTATCTGACTAAATTCTTTTTAGTTGTTATACCTTTCTGTTTCTTTTGATTTCTTACACTAGGGAGACTATACGATATTTGCACATGTGTGTCTGGTTTATTTCACTTATAAGTATATCTTCAAGTGGCATCCACTTCAATATAAATGCTTTAAGTTTATCGTTCTTTATAGCTGAGTAATATTCCATTATATAGAAACACTACATCTTTTTTAACCATTCCTCATATCATGGGCATCTTGGTTGTTTCCAAGATTTTGCTATCACAAATTGTGCTGCTTTAAACATAGGTACACATATATCACTATGATATATGTTTTCAGTTCCCTTGGGAAAATTCCCAGCAGGTTGTTAGCTGGCTTGAATGGGATTTTCACTACTAGTTTTATGAGGAGTCTCCGCACTGATTTCCACAATGGTTATACCAGTCTACATCCCCACCACTAGTGGAAAAGTGTTCTCTTTTCCACACATCTTCTCCAACATTTGTTGTTGGTTAATTTCTTTAAGATAGCCATTCTTTTTGGAATGAGATGATATCTCGGTGTTGTTTTAACTTGCGTTTCATGGATGGTTAGCAATGTGCAGCATTTTTTCATATACTTATTCGCTTCTTTAAATTAGTCATCTGAGAAGTGTATATTCATCTCAGATGCCATTTCTGCATTGGATGCTTAAATTCAAGGGCCTTCATATATCTTAGTTCCTTATAAATTCTAGAGAGCACACCTTTCTCTGAGTATTTATTAGTTAAGATTTTTTCAAAATTTGTGAGTTGTCTTTTCACTTTGTTGACAATTTCTTTTAACATGCAGAAACTTCTCAATAAGAGTTGTTTTCAGTTGTTAATTCTTTCAAGTGTTTCCCATGCGAATACATGTTTCTTCATTAACTCTTTGCCTACCCCTATGTCTTCAAGAGTTCCTCCTACTTTCTCTTGCAGGAGATTGAGTGTTTCTGTTTCAGTGTTTAGATCTTTAATCCATTTTGCCTTTAGCTTAGTGGATGATGATAGACCTAGGTCAAAGTTTTAGCTTTGGGCATGTAGAAAGCCAGTTTTTCCAGCACCATTTGTTAAAGAGGCTATCTTTCTTCCAGTAAATGTGATTGGTATGTTTGTCGAAGATCAGATGGCTGAGTTTGTTCTTAGAGGCCTCTGCATCTTCTAATCTATTCCACTGATCCTCAGGTCTATTTTGTTGCCAATACCATGTTGATTTTATCACAGTAGCTTTGTAGTATAATTTCAAGTCAGCAATTGTGATGTCCCTGCCTTGTCTTTGTTGGCCAGCATTGACTTTGCAATTCTACTTCTTTTCTAGTTCCAAATAAATTTTAGGAACAATTTCTCTAGATCTTGGAGGTATGTTGGTGGCAGTTTG
>PVKA01032820.1:0-24944 GCA_004027165.1 Ctenomys sociabilis
TTTTTAGTTTTTTGTTTTTTTGTATTTTTTTGTGTGGTCAAATGTCTTGAGGTACAACTTATTTTTAAGTTGTTCAGCAAAAAAATTCAAAAATCTTAACAAATAATCAATATAAATATGTAAAGGTTGGTTTTTTTTTTTTTTTTTTTTTTTTTTTTTTTTTTTTTTTTTTTTTTGGTTTTTTTTTTTTTTTTTTTTTTTTTTTTTTTTTTTTGTGGAACCAGGGATTGAACTCAGGCCCTTCCACTTGCCAGGGAAGTGCTTATTCCACTGAGCCATCTCCCCGGCCCTAGTCAATATAAATAAAGTTCACCCTGCTATCCACTTCAATTTTTTGATGATTTTAATAATAAAAACTGAGGAAAAACAACATTTTCCCTTTAAATTTTCCTTTTACCCTACGTACAGTACTCAGCTGATGATGGTTTGGCTTATTTCTGGACTTTGTGACAGTGAAAAAGTAGTACATAAGCCGGGCGTGGTGGTGCAGGCCTGTAATCCCAGCACTTGGGAGGCTGAGGCAGGAGGATTGCTGTGAGTTCGAGACCAGCCTGAGCTACAAAGTGAGCTTAAGGCCAGCCTGAACTGCAGTGAGACCCTGTCTGAAAAAGACAAAAAAAGAGAGAGAAATAGAACATTTAGTACAAACCATATTTTTGCCTTGAAGGTTGATCTTTTTTTTTTGCAGAACCGGGGATTGAATTCAGGCCCTGTGCTTGCCAGGCAAGCGGCACTTATTCTGCTGAACTGTCTCCCTGGCTCCTGAAGGTTGATCTTTCTCAAAACTGGTGATGTGTGGTCCTGTGATTCTCTCTGGGGACAATGGCTGCTGGAGGTGGTGGCAGCAGGGGCTGGCAGTGTGGACTGCAGCTCCCAGGAGCCACAGCCAGGGAGGAACATTACTACCCAGTGCTGACATTCTGTGGGATGCTGTGTCCTACATGGCTTATAGTGGGAACATCCACACTCAATTTTTTGTTTTTTAAAAAAAGTACTGTGATAGGAATGTAGCTCAGTGGTAGAGTGGTGTGTACAAGGGTCCTGAGTTCCATTCCCAGCATAGCCTAAAAAAATAAGAGTTTGTTATTGCTCTAATTTGTTTCTATTTTGTTTTGGCGCTAGGGATTGAATCCAGGGGCTTCACAATAGACATTTTGAAATGTTTATTTATTTTGAGATAGGGTCTCCTTAAGTTGCCTGGATTGGGCTTAAATTTGTGTTCTTCCTGCCTCAGCCTCCCCAAGAACTGGGATTATAGGTGTGTGCCTACACTCCTGGTTTGGGCTTATTATTATCAAGAGACACAAGGCAGCAGTAGGTGCTGGTGTTCCAGGCAGGATTGGGGTTTCCATTCTCAGCCCATCTGGTTCTATCATTAACCAAGTGAGCCTGGGTGGGTTTCCTATGATTTACTCCCTATTACATACTTGTCTCTGTGCTCAAACTTCCTTCTTTCCTTCCTTCCTTCCTTCCTTCCTTCCTTCCTTCCTTCCTTCCTTCCTTCCTTCCTTCCTTCCTTCCTTCTTCCCTCCCTCCTTCCCTCCCTCCCTCCTTTCTTTTCTTTTCTTTTCTTTTCTTTTCTTTTCTTTTCTTTTCTTTTCTTTTCTTTTCTTTTCTTTTCTTTTCTTTTCTTTTCTCTCTCTCTCTCTCTCTTTCTTTCTTTCTTTTTCTTTCTTTCTGTTTTGAGATAGGGTCTCACTGTGTGGTTTAGGTTGACCTTCAAACTCTAAGCAATCTTCTTGCTTCTGCCTCCCAAATGCTTAACTATAGGCACATGCCACTATGCATAAACCATCAGAGAAGCCAAGGATCACAGAGGCCTGCCCTGGGGGAGCCACCAATCCAGGTGAGAGACATCTTTGAATAGTAAAATAAAGAGGAAGAAAATAAAAAAATCGTAGTTCCTGAAAGTTTTATTAATTCTGTCAGAGGATTTGGGAGAGGGACTCACGCAGAAGGCAGCTTTTGTTCCTCCCTTGAAGGGTTTTGATAAACAAGGGTGCTGGTTTTCTCAGAGGATCCTCCTGACTAAGGCGATTAGACGGCTTTCTCATGATTGTAGATTGCTGATCTATATTTGGTTTGGTCTCAAAACTTGGCCTGGGAGCTTGACATTCTTCTGTTTCTATGAGTCACAAAAAAGGCTTCCTGTCTGTTGGTTCAGAAAAAAAAAAAATGCTTGCTTAGTACTGGTGCCAACTCTGCTTTGATTTGAGATCTGCACTGATGGGTATTTATTTGAGCTTGTGACCATTCCACTTCTACTTGATTCAAGAGAATTTGAAAAAAGAGAAAGAAATTCTGGAGCCAGGACCCTGTTTCCCAGTTTTTTCCACATGGGGCAGCGGGGGCTATGTTAAGAGGTGTACAGAAAGTTGTAATTTTATAATTCAGATGCCATTTTTTAAATTAACTATAAGTTTAATAAATGCTGTTGAATCATTGACTCTATGTCTTCTCAAAAAAGCCAAGATCAGCCGGGCGTGGTGGTGCATGCCTATAATCCCAGCACTCGGGAGGCTGAGACAGGAGGATTGTTGTGAGTTCGAGACCAGCCTGAGCTACAAAGTGAGCCTTAAGGCCAGCCTGAACTGCATAGTGAGACCCTGTCTCAAAAAGACAAAAAAAAAAAAAAAAAAAAAAAAGCCAAGATCACTGAAAGTACAGAGCTTTGCGAATCAAGCCTGCTGGGCTTGGAATCCTGGTGCTCTGCTTGTTAGCTCTAAGTCCAGAAGTAACTTCACTACTCTGGGACTTAATTTTCTTTACTGTTAATGCGTATACCTCAAATATAACTGCTCAGCTCTGATGTATCTCTCTCTTTTTTAAAAAATGTATTTAGCACAGGCTCTACAGGGTCTACAGGGTCTCACCACAAAGATCAGACTGTACTGATTCTCCTGTTTTCAGCCTCCCCAAATGCTGGAGCTACAGGAGCTTGCCACCATGCCCAGTCTCAGTCGCTGTCTCATCGACTTGGCTGGCATGGCTTAAGCAGGCACTTTAGTCTGCTGTCAGCCCTGATCTTGAGGGATCACTATATATTAGGAAAAGTAAAAAGACATAAATGTGGGGGCCGGGGAAATGGCTCAGTGGAATAAGTGCTTCCCTGGCAAGCGCAAGGGCCTGAGTCCATTCCCTGGTTCCGCCAAAAAAAAAAAAAAAAAAAAAAAGACATACATGTGAAGAATTAATATAGTATGTTTATTTCTTTGAAACTGGGACATGTTTTCAAGTGCTGTGTGCTGGTAATTGATAGCTCTCTCTTTTTTCTCTTCATTGATTGCATCTTTTTGGTAGAAGAGATTAGATTAATGAAATGTGGCAGATTCTGTATTGAGGCTTGCCTGGAAGACAGAGTAAGCTGCACTGCGTACACCAGGACTTTAAGAAGCCCTCTCCAAACGTCCTGCTCTTTCCCCAGATTCTTTTCCCCTCTGTGGCACCCTTAGCCCTTTCCTCTCTGCTTGCACCCTGCGTCCCTGGCCACCCCTTCCCCTCCCAGTACCTCATCTCCCTCCTCCACTTTCTTTTTTTATTTTTGTTTTATTGAAGTACATATATCAATGAGACAGTTTTAAGATACCTTGACAAGATGGATTTGATAAATTAATACATTGCAAACTGTTTTCGTAACGTTTTGGTATCGTAGAAGGTGCATATATGATATTATACTTACGGCCATTATTATACCGTATGTCTCTTATCAGTAAATTAAGAGAGTGTAGCTGTTTGTGTATCTTATTTTTTATACCTGAATTACATCAAAGATTCAATAATTAATACTTTCTCTCCTCCACTTTCTTTTTGCTCTCCTGTACATTTCTAATTGGTCTCATTCCTCTAGCCACTCAGGGTCTCTGTGTCTTTTTTGCTTTCTTTTTTGCTTTATTTTTATTTTAGTGTTGGTTTTTTTGAGACAGGGTCTCAGTTCAGGCTGGCCTCAAGCTCAGGGTAATCCTCTTGCCTCAGCCTCTGGTATGCTGGGATTACAGGCATGTGCCCACACGCTTGGCAGTCTGTGTCTTTATTCCAGCTCAACTTTGTCTAGCTGTGATATTTTCTCTGTATACTTTTTAAATCCCTCATTTCCTGCCCCACCCCCCTAACAGCCATCAGAAAAAATGAAGACTTGGGAATCTATTTCTTAGAAGGTGAAGAGCAACAGAAAGGCAATTATAAGCACTTAATACTTTATGGCTTTATGGATAATAGTATCTACCTCTTGAGGTTTTTACGAGCATTAAATGAAATTGAGAATGTAAAACACTTAGGAAGTTGCTGGCATATGTTAAGAATTCAGTAACTGTCATTATTTACTATTCTTTTATAAATGACTGTGCCACCAGTATTGTAATAAAAGAAGGGGGGGAGAGCAAAAAGTCAACCCTGTCTTGATGCTATGTATTTATCAGAATTCATAAGTGGGCCTTAGAGAAATTTTGATTTTTGTACTTCTCTGGTGACAGAGTGTGCTTAGGAATTCTAGCCCATAAATGGAAACATAAAAGGATGGAAGGAAAGTCGTTGTGAATTTTTAATGCCTTTTAACATGTAGCATTCTGTGATATTTTTAGATCCCTGCAGAGCGGAACTGGCTGCCATCCCCTTCCAGTATCTATCGTCTTTCCAGAAGAACATTCTGCACAAATTGTTTTCAAAGAAAGAAGGAACGCTGCTGTCTACGATTCTCTACCCAAAGAGAGGCTTTAAAATTTACCGTAATTTTTTTTTTTTCCCAGTCCTAGTGATGGAACCTAGAGATTTCAGTCCCAGACATTTCTAAAATTTTGAGACAAGGTTTGCCTGGGCAAACTTCCAATTTATGGGCGGGACTTCCAATTTATGATCCTCTTGCCTCAGCCTCCCAGACTGCTGCAATTATAGGGTACTAAGTTTTAAAAAGGGTTTCCTATTTCTAGTCATGAAAGATTGGAAACTACAGCTTTAATAGCGCGCTGTGGCCTCAGTTCTCATTTCGCGTTCCAAGGGGTCTCACAAAGCAAATCCCGCTGTGGACTTGGCTGTGTCGTTCCAGTTTATGCTGATAACCTAATTCCCTGGGCCATGGTATTTGGAGACGAGGCCCTTGGGAGCTGATTAGGACCAGGCAAGGTCGGGAGGGCCTGGGGAATTGAATAGTGCCCTCCTGCGAGGGGAGGCTCCTGCAGAGAGCCGCTCCCTGCTCCCCCCCCCCCCCCCCCCAGCTGCCTGTGAGCTTGCCCACCAGTGGCTGCATCTGGCCAGGAGAAGAGGTTTCAGAATGAAAACCCTGAGCTAGCTGCTTGACCTTGCACTCCTCCTCGCTCCCAGAATCATGAGAAACAAATGTCTGTGTTTAAACCAGTCAGCCTCTGGTATTTATCGTGGAGCTCAAGCTGACTCAGACAGGCTAGTGGCCTCTTGTAGTCAAAGTCAGAAAAAATACAGCCTCCCAAGACTTCTTGCACAGGGCGGCCTCCTAAAATAGTCTATTATTTTTGAGACAGGGTCCTTCTGTGTAGCCCAGGCTGGCCTCCAAACTCACAGCAATTTTCTTGCCTCACCCTCACAAGTGCTGGTATTATAGGTGTGCACCCATTAATTCCACCTCCTTTTCTGCCCCTGTATTTTAGGGAAGGGTCTACAGGGTGTTCAAGGTCTTACTACTAGAACGGACCCACAGTGGTCGGTCTGTTTACAGCCTCCCAAGAGCTGAAATTACTGGTACTCGCCACTGCCCAGTCTCAATTGCCTCAGCGGGCCCCTGGGGCAGGCCGGCACACACACGGGGATCAGACCCCTGGCCCCTGCGCCTGCTTGCAGGCACTTTAATCTGCTGAGATATTTGACCAGCTCTTAAATCCACCTCCTAAAGTAGTCCTGTTATTAGAATTCTGGGGTCATGTCCCATGGTGACAAAAATAAAACCATGGGCAGAGGAGGTGGCATGCAAGCAAATTTATTTAAGAGATTATAAAGGCAATAAATAAATAAATAAAACTCCCACTAGCTGGGAGTGGGTTATGCATAGGCCCTTTGTCTAGGGGTTTCTCAGTGGTTTGGAAGGGAGTGTGGGTCACTGTGTGAGCAATATAATCTCCACCTTGCATACTGCGTAGGGCCCAACCCATGCAGCGCGCTTGCAGCACCCATGTGCCCTTGAGCCGGAGGCCCACCTGACCATGCCTGGGGGAGGACCCAGTCTGCCTAGGGACAGCTGGCAGATGTTTTGTAAGATCCCTGGAGGCCTGTGACCCAGCAGACTTCATTTGGGGGCTGCTGTCCTTACTACCTAATAGAATTCTAACTTGTTTCTCACTACTTTCTGAAAAGGATTTTTTTTTTTTTTTTTGGGTTGGCTCAGGCTGCCTTAAGGGCGGGAGGCAGGTGGAGGTGGGGATCGATGTGAACCGCAGTACCCTGAGCCTGGCTGCATTTGCAGAGCAGGCGCTTAAACAACCGAGCTAACCCCCCCCCACACACACACACACTAGTTTCTGTTGCAGTGATCTCACAGATGTGAAGGAAGGGAAGGATATGTTTGTAATTTTGGAAGACCAAATGAAGTCTTGATGAATCTCAAAACTGGGGAGACTTATTTTTAAAAGCTGCAGCATTCAGGTTACCTGTTCGTTGGTTTCTTTGCTGCTTGGCCATTGGAGGTTGGGTTGATCGGAGTGATGGCTTTTTCTGGCTTGTTCCATGTGCTGCTCCAGACTGGCCCTCAGGGCTGTAGCTTGGACCCACTTAGATCCCTTAGATGATATGTGAGGAATAGGACTGAAATCTCTGAGTCATTTCTGGGAAGACAGGGTCTTTTACCTACAGGGAAATTCTTAGTCTATGTAACTCTTTTTTTTTTTTTAGGTTCTGAGAGGAAACAAAAAAAATAACTCTAGGAGCAGTTTTGTGGGAAGCTGTATGACATAGAAAGAGCTCCTCTTCTCTCTGATTTGCTATGTTTGCCTTGTTCTCTGTATGTGTGATGTAAGAAGAAATTTGTGCTTTTTAAAAAGAACCAAAGGCGGGCATTGCAACAGCAAGCTGAAACACCAGAGCAACACCCAGGATTTGGAGGCAGATTTTTGGATGGGCAAGGACAGAATCACTTGTCCCTCAAAACGTCAGGCCCTGATGGTTGGTAGCTTGGGGCTTATATAGGATAAGCAAGGAGGGAGTCCAGAAGCAGAGTACTCGGCAGTTATGGATTGGTTCTTATAATATGCATCCTAGTGGCCAGCTATGTAGCACAGTGAGCAGCTGTTTTTGGAAGAGAGAAGTAACAGGAACTGTTACCTGGGCAACTAACAGACTGGTGGGGCAGTGGAGGGGTGGGGGTATTCTCTGCTGCAGAATGCTTATGATCCTGGCCCGTGGGAGATTGAGGGAGGAGAGTTCAAGCCAGCCTGAACTACACCGTGAGATCTTATCTCTAAAACAACAAACATACATACATCCTAACTGCTGCTACTTTAATGTCTTATTTTGTATAAGGGGTTGAGTTTAGGAAAATACTTTGCTGCCCTTGAGCTGTGGACATTCCTGCAGCTCCAACAGCTACACGCAGAGGACATTGGGAAGTCACTTGAATTTCCTGTCCAGGAAGATGGGAAAAAATTTGAATTCCTAGGAAAAGCCCTACAGAGAGTTGCTGGAGGACAGGAAAGAGAAAGAAGAGTCTCAGGAGAGAATAAGAGAGAGTAGGAGTAGGAAGCCAGTCAGAGCCAGGCACCCAGATGCATGGACAGCCAGTGGGTTGCAAGCACCTGGAAGATGGCAGCCCAGTACCTCCCAGTAACTCCTCCTTGAAGCCTTTGGCCAGCTCTGCTGCGGCCCAGTGTGTGGCACACAATTGCTAGAGAGACAGAGGCAGGATTTGGACTTTGTGGCTCATATGAACAGTTTAGCAAGGCCTTGACTTGGGACTTGGAATAAAATATTAGAAAGGGCTGGCATATAGCTCAGTGCTCCCTGGGTTCAATCCTTGGTGCTGTGTGTACACATATAGGCTGACTGACAGACAGATGGATGGACAGACAGAAAGAGAGAGTAAATCATGATATGGATATGCAGTGGCTCTGGGAAATCAAAAAGGTGCTGGGCTCCAGGGGAGGACTTGAGAAGAAGCAGACAGGAAGTTGGACAAGGAGGTGTTCACAAGAATGAAAACCCCAGGATTGCATAGTTTGAGCCATTTCGTTGCAGGGTTGAGGGAAAGTGCAACTCCCCAAGGTGGGGACCTTCCAGCCCATCTTGAATCATTGAGTGAGGTGTGATTTGGCTCTGGAAGATATAGGCTCCCCCCACCTGCTGGAAGGAGAGGGCCTAGGAGCAGGAGGTTGTGCAGGGCCAACCTCTGTGGTCCTCACCCCCATTCTGGGGAAGAAGTGAAGCTTCAGCTCCCAAAACAGGGTCAAAGAATGAGGATAGGTGTGGTGGCGCATGCCTGTAATCCAGCACTGGGAAGGCTGAGACAGGAGGATCGTTGTGAGTTCGAGACCAGTCCGAGCTACAAAGTGAGCTTAAGGCCAGCCTGAACTGCATAGTGAGACCCTGTCTCAAAAAGGCAAAAAAAAAAAAAAAAAAAAAAAAAAGAAGAAGAAGAATGAGAGTAGCAGCTCCTGAGGTTCTTCTGGTCTAACTTTGGTGCTGACAGAAGGCCTGGAGTTGGCAGCAGGAAAGCAGTGACTGCGTGGCTGTGAAGCTCTGGGAGGGGGTGCAGGAGGATCCACGGCCCTCAGAAGTGACCACTGCCCATCTCTGGGGATGACTCGGTTACTCTTCTCTTGTTGCTGGGACGAAATACCCGACACCCAAAATGAAGGAAAGAAAAGTTTATTCTGCTCACAGTGGAGGTTTTAGTCCATACCTAGCTGGCTCCAAGGCAGAGTGGCACATGGCAGAGAACAGTCATGGAGGTGGCAGACAGCAGAGAGCAGAGGGCAAAAGGGAGGAGTAGTGGCAACAGTGGTAACAGAGAGCAAACCTGTCACCCTTGTGTTGCATTCAGGTTATCCACCTTAGGCTGGGTATAGCACTCTCACTTATAATCCCATTAGCACTCACACCCATAATCCCAGCACTGAATTATGAATTAATCACAAACTCTAGAAGCTGCTCCATGACTCCATGAGGCTTTGGGAGGGCAACTAGACACAAATCATAACAGGAGTCAGGGTACAGGCAGGTGGTACTGTTACTATGACAGAGCCAGCCTTGACTACCTTGTGCACCTGCCTCTCCTTATGCCTCTGGAATTCCTTCTGTTTATTTCCTCTCTGACAGATGTAATTTTCAGTAAGTTAAGAACATAAGTGTTAAAGGATAAAAATACAATAAGTTAGTGTAAATGTTTCAACTGGCTTTATCTGTGATTTTAGAATCAGGCAATACTCCTTCCTGAGAAATAGAGTAAGTGTCCCAATGAGAAGAGCAAAACTAGAAACAAGGAACAAAGAGCAGATTGTTTATATCAAAGAGACTTTCCTTGTAAGGTGGAGGCAGGAAAACAGAACAGAAGAAAATAATTGGTAAACATCAGGCTATTTCAGGTTACATTTTGGTGAGGACTGAAACAGAAGGCTGGGGATAGTGGCACAGGCCTGTAATCCTATCTACATAGGAAGGTCACGTAGGAGATTACAAACTGGAGTCCAGCCCAGGCAATTTAGCAATATAGTTATTCCCTGTCTCAAAAAAAAAAAAAAGAAGAAAGAAAGAAAGAGAAAAGAAAAAAGAAAGAATTTGAGCTGCAGCTCAGTGGGAAAGTCCTGTGTTCAATTATTAGCACCACAAAAACAAAAACCAACCAACTAAACAATAGAATTTTATTACCATGCCTATTGAAAATATATTATTTGACAATTTGGCTAGCATCTTTCTCTTCTGATTTTTTAGAAGGTCAAATACTTTAGTTGTATTTTTTGGGGTGGAACATTAGCTCAAGCAACTCTGTTTTGATCTTTAGCCTGGTCTGTTAGGATTTTGCAGGAGCTTAGCACAAAACAATGGCTTCCTGAGATTTGCATTAATGTAACTCTCCTATAAATACTAAGTAATTCCATCAAACTTTTGCTCCACTGACTAATGAGGGAGCCAGTCTGATGATAATGTCATTTCAGAGAATAGCCTTAAGTACGGGTAGGCAGCAAAGAAAGAGTTAAAAAAACACTGAAAAGTGGTTGGCTTAGTTTCAAAATAGTCTAATGTTCGGATGTTGGATGCACCGTTTGGGCTTATCTTTTCTACCAGCCAAAAGTCACATCTCCACTGGGAGAATAAGTCATTTATAAAATTTACCAATTTTTCACACACAGAATCTAATTTTACAGAGCTCAGCCGGGTCAGCTGCAGATAGTGGGTCAAACACGGGTGGATAGTTACTCAGTACTCATATATTATTGAAAGAGAATGCACTTTTTTTTTTTCTGAATTTCTGACGTTTGGATTTTTTTTTCCTGAACCAGGAGAAATAAGGAACTACCAAAGCAAAAGAAAGCTGCAGAGTTGGGAGCAAGATAAAAGTTATAAGAGAAGAAACTCAGACATAGTCAAAACTCAAGAAAGACACAGGAGCTGCTTGTCTAGTGCTCCCTTCTTGGGGATTCTTCTTACTTCTAAAACTGACCATTGGGGCCAGGGAGATGGCTCAGTGGAAAAAGCGCTTCCCTGGTAAGCGCAAAGGCCTGAGTTCAATCCCCGGTTCTGCCAAAAAAGTAAAAAAATAAAACTGACCGTTCTATGCTGTCCTGGCCTTCATATCCACCAGTGTCCTCTGGACCACAACTTAGGACTAACACTGCACTCAGAAATTGTGGAAAACCCAAGCAGGACACTGTACACCAAGGTGTAAGAACTAAGCAACTAAAGCTGGGGATAACTTGGCAATATCTACCCACATGTATTTCTTGTGGTAAAGTATACATAGCACAAAATATCATTTAGTGTTTTTAAGCATGCAATTCAGTAGTCCTAACTACATTTACTTTGTGGTACTACCATCTCCACTTTCTATGTTTCCTGAATGTTTTCATTGTTCCAAACTGAAATTCTAGCAGTGACTCCCCATTCTCTTCTACCTACCCTCTGGCAATCTCCATTTTACTTTCTGTCTCCCTAAATTTGACTATTCAAAGTACTTTATGTGTGTGGAACTGTATAATATTCATCCTTTGTCATAAACAAATACCCCAGCAGGAAAATGAAGTAAATATCAAAATTATTGATCAAAACCAGGGCAACTTCAATCCCTGAAAAATAATTTTAAACTGAACAAATCAGGAATGAATGGACACCAACACATAAAACATGGAGGTGGCCCTGGCCATGTCACACAAACCCTGTGACTTACAGGAACAACAACCCCTTCTAAGCCAACCCAGGGATTCAGAGGTATGGAGAACAAAGCTGGAAAAGGTGGAACAAATCACCACTAAGGTGGCCCAAGGTTCTACAAACTCTACCTAGGGCCAAACAAAAGACTCAGAGGGACCAGCCATGGTCCTACAGTCCCTCCCTATAAGATCAGTGGTATCTGGGAATAAAGGAGGTAGTCACCCCTTTGTGGCCTTAAGGACATATGCCACTGATCCTGAGGAAGGAATGATTGCTAGGAAATTTCTGTTGGATACAGGGAGCCAATAACCATAGAAAGTCTCCATCATGTAATAGCAGAAAGACAGAAGGGACAATCTTCATGATTTATCTACATGTGGCATTCTACTAAAATACAAAACATTTAAAACCCCTTTGCATTATAGCACTCATGTGAGAACATTTTTTTTTTTTTTTTAATATTTTTAGTACAGGGTCTAGAGTCTCACTACATAGATTAGACTTGTAGTGATCCACCTGTTTTCAGCCTCCCAAGCGTTGGGATTTCAGGCACATGCCACCACACCCAGTCTCAGTCGCCACCTCAGCGGGCCCTGGGGGAGGGGCCAGAACGGCACACCAGGGATTGAACCCCATCCCTGTGTCTGCCTAAGCAGGTGCTTTAATCCACTGAGCTATCTGGCCAGCCCTCAAGAACACTGATGACAGTGACATATAAAAGCAGAAAAGCTCCTTTTATTCTATTTTTGTTTTTCCTGAGCTTAATATGGCCTCTTCACTTGTTCACAGATGCCACAGCTCACTTTCTGGTTCTTCATTCACATAGACATCTTGAGTACTCTGCTCTCATTTCCCATTTGACATACCTATTCCCCAAAGTCGTAGGATCTGTCCTATCTTGTCAAAAACCTGCTCCTCAACTGGGCACAGCGGCTCATGCCTATAATCCCAGCACTTGGGAGGCTGAGGTAGGAGGACCTGTTGTGAATTTGAGACCAGCCTGGTCTACAAAGTGAGCTCAAGTCCTGCCTGAACTGCATAGTGAGACCCTGTCTCAAAAAGACAAAAACAAATAAACAAAAAGTTCTGATTCTGTTCTTCCTGCCTTCAAAAGCCTATAGAACCTCCAGACCATCAGAGAGTAGAGCCTAAGTTTCTTTTTTTGTTAGTAGAGAGCCTAGCCAGAACCTCCGATGTAAAATAAAACTGTGAACTGCCTACAAATCTGGGATGTTACTCTGATGTTTCTGCTTGCTGTGGTATCTGGTACATCAGACCAGCTGTGCTGACCTCTTTGGTCACTGACTGTGGCCCTGGCCAATGAAGCAAGGACCTCTCCAGGTCTGGACAGGAAGACACACCCCTGAGATTCCTCAGGTCCTCTCAGAGGCCTAAAGGATTCCTGGCTTCCTGCTCCAGAGGCTCACATGGGACCTTAAAGGGAGGAGGACACAGTCTGCCTGCCCGCCTGCCTGCCTGCGTGATTCCAGTAATACTCCCGGGGGTACCGGGTCAGTCTGCCACTCCTACCCTGTCCAAGCATAACAGCTTGATCAGCTCTTGCTAGTTAAGGCAACCTCCAAGGGAAGGGGTTAAGATCCTCCTGAATGCCTGCTGAACAATGGTGTGCATGAGTGGAACTGACAATGGGAACAGCAGGCTGCCCCGTCTGTGCTCCAAGCCTGGAAAGCTAAGCTCACGACAGGGCGAAGCTCCGTCTCCTGAGACGTTTTCAGCTTGGAGCTTAATACAACCTGCTTTAGATTCATTAAATACTAATACCCCCAAAGATTCTGTTTCGGAACAGAAATAAAAAAGGGCCTCCCTCTGTGTGCTGGTTCAGAGCAAGAGCTACAGGAGGCTTTTGATACTCCGCTGCCCTGGATCTGTGCCATGAGAACTATCATAGCAATGGCGGCAACAGGAGCAAGATCCGTGCCACCAAGGATGTTCTCCGGATCAGCTACCCTCAGCGTGGTGGGACATGATGGCACAGGCCTATAGACCCGGCTCTGGGCGAGACTCAGATCAGAGGAATGCCTAGTTTCACAGTGCTAACTAAAAGATCGAGAGACAACAAATACAATATAACTCAATAGAAAGTCACCGAAGTAGTGAGAGTTAATCTAAGGTCCCTAGATAGAAAATTTATAGAAAGTTTATCTGCACGTCGGTATTGTCCATACCCGGCTTGACACTGAGATTAAGGGTGGTGGACTACTTAATCTGTCAGATGAAATTTCAAAGCAGTTGAAAGCTGAGGTGGTGGCATGGCAGCTACTGGAGACTTTAGCCAGATTTAGGTTGAGAATCAAGAGCAAAGAACCCAGCAGTACGATTTAAAACACACTTTGAGTTTGACTAGAAAGGATGCTGCAGTAAAGCTGCAGCCTACAAAGACAGCTGAACATCTCTTGATTGTTGAGAAGGAACAGGAGCGTGGATAAGATGGCCTGAGGGCATCTCAAGAGGCAGTGAGTGAGTCTTCATCTTTGCTACCTCAGAACTGCAAACAGGAAAGACTTTGCTCTGAGGAGAAAGCACCATGTTCCAGAATGGCAGGGGCATAGAGAATTTGTTCCTCAGCATTGTATTCAGAGTGCCCAGTAATCCAGGCACTTGACCCCTTGAGCCAAGAAAGAAGAAATTCTGGCAACTGTTCTAGCTGGCAGCAGATGCTGGCATAATTCATGCGGTTTTAGTTGAGTACAAGTGATATGAGGTAAAAAAGGCTTCCACTCCCGATTTCTAAAGATTTTGGAGGTCTGTGAAGCTGTAAGTGTGAAGTAAAAGGTTCAGCAGAGACTGCAGAAGTTTGGAGAAGCCAGGAGTGTGGGTCATCGGAGGAAACTGCAAGGAGAAAGCAAAGCAGGCCTAAGAGAGAAGCTATGGGAGCTATAGCCACAAGAAGCACTGTGGAACAAAGGAAGAACCATTCTGTGTTTGTATAAACAGTACAGTTAGGATAAATATGCTGTACTTTTGCATAATTCTATGAGAAGAAAGATTCGCACTAATAGTGTTTGGACAGGATATCCTGTCAGCTTCTTGTACTATGGAGAACCACTAGGAAGATAACAATGTAAAAAGTATTAATTATTGAAACTGTACTATAATTCAGCTTTAAAAAAAAGATAAGTATACAGCTACCTTCTCTTAATTCATTGATTAGAGGGATCTGCTCTAATAGTGTTTGTAAATAGACATCATGTATGCACCTTGTACAACCAAAAAGCATTACAAAAACAATATGCAATGTATTAATTATTGAATCTGTCTTACTAATTTGATTTGAAACTGTCTCATTGCTATTTGTTCTTCAATAAAATTTTTAAAAATTGTAAAAAAATAAAAAAAGAAGCGCTATAGAGGTGGAGCCACACAAGCCCTTTGTAGCTCACGATGTTCCACAGATGGCTTCAGATGCTGGTCATGGGACTTAATGTTTGCCACGCTAGATTTTGGACTTGTGTTGGTTCCAATCCTTTGTATTCCCCTGTTTGTAACTCTTAGAAAGAAAGTGTTTATCTTGTGCCATTGAAAGTAAGAAGTGTTTAACTTTTCATTTGTATAGGTGTGTGCAGCTGAGGGTTTACCTTAAATCTTAGAGGAGACTTAGGACTTGGACTTTTTAGCAGTGCTGAAACGGTTAGGATTTTAGCAATGCTTGCAAATGGAATAAATGCCTTTTGCATAAAGGGATGTGCATGAGTCTTTGTTGGGGACAAGGGCAAAATGTTGTGGTTCTGCTGTAGCATGTTGATAGACTTAATACTGGTCCTTAAGGATTGCTAAATCTGTGTTATACCACTGTCCAAGTTATGAAATGATAATAAGCACGTCTTTGTATCTGCAAACCACTTTGAAGAAATGTGTCTGGTTGCCCAGTTGACAAGGAGTGGATTGTAGTGGTTGACACATTGTGTCCACTTGAGAAGTTTTTAGTTTAACTAAGCAACTCAGTAGGTGGCCAAGGTCCTCATTTTGTAAACATCCTCTTTCTTTTTTTTTTTTTTTTTTTGCCTTTTTGAAACAGGATCTCACTATGCGGTTCAGGCTGGCCTTAAGCTCACTTTGTAGCTCAGGCTGGTCTCGAACTCACAACAATCCTCCTGCCTCAGCCTCCCGAGTGCTGGGATTACAGGCCTGCGCCACCACGCCCGGCAACATCCTCCTTCTGTGCAAGAGGAGGGCAAGGAGATTCTGTGAGTGCTCCACCCACCCTAGGTGAGTAGCCTGCTTACAGTATAAGGGAGGAAAAGAGGCCTGCTCTACCCCCTGCCTTTGCTCTTCTTGCTTTTGCTCCCTTCCTTGGAACCAGCTGATTATGGACCGAAACCTCCACAGATTGTGAGCTAAATAACCCTTTTCTTCCTTAATTTTGGCTGTTGGGTATTTTGTCTCAGCAATGAGAGAAAAGTAACCAACACAGACCTTGTTTGAGGCACGTACATAAGTAATGCTTTTATTATCAACTGACCAGAAGCCAACTATGAGATTACATTTGCGCCCATTGCCATTGTTAAGTTCCATTCCCGAGAGCTTAAAGGCAGCCAACTGGTCACCACTGTCCCCCTGTGGAAATGGTAAATTAATGAATGAGATGTAAAGCTTCAGGGCAAGCCCTGCACACTCATGGCCATGCCCTTGAAATGAAGTCCCAAATCCTTTCAGTCATAACCATTGCCAAACTCAGTTGGGTTTGTAGGACCCCAGTTTGTACTCCAAGTGCCAAATGCATGGTTCACCATGGACAGGTCAGTGTAAAACAAAGATGTCAAAATACACTAGAACATGGTAGCTTTCAGCCCAATGGACCAAAAGGCCTCAGAAAGGAGAGTCAACCCTTTAACACAGATGGATGAGGCAAGCGTGATGAGATCAATGGCTGAGCAATCACAGCTTAAAAATCAAGAGGTGATCCATCTTTACTAATTCGTGGGGTATGTACAACAGTCTTACAATCTGGTCATCAGTCTGGAAAACTGTAACTTTGAGACCAATGGAAAACTGATTTGGTCCAGAGACATCTGGTTAGGGCTTAATGAGGCTGGACAATGTATCGAACTATTTTGTACACATGTTAGTGTACATTAGAGAGATAAATCAGAAACAACCAAGCATAACAATAAAGTGGGCCAGTTTGTACAAATGGAAACACTAGAACTGAAAATGCACTGGATGATAATGAATCAGGGCCAACAAAGCTTACAGCTGGGCAGATTGGCACCTCGCACAACCCTCCAGGTACCCACTGATGAACAATAGACAACCGTTACAGTTGCATATTACGCTAGGGCATAGAGGGCCACACATTCTAAGGGCCACTCATGTCACAGATCTTAAAACGTGGAAGGACATCTCAAGTGCAGTCAGGAGATGTGAACAAGATAAAGAAAGTATCTCTGAGTATATTAGGAGACCACTCACTTCTCAGTATAAACTACACATTCCAAACTTTATAGGTCCTCTCACTCACAAATTCCCACAAAAATATACATGAGCAATGATTGACGTCCACACCAGGATTGGTCTCTCCCTAGCTGCTAAACATCCAATGGGAAGGCTACCAGTCAGCCTCTTTATAATGACTGGCGGCATTTAGGTCACCAACAATCACAGAACCTGACTAACACATGCATTTTATTAACAAAATGATCCAAAAATGGGTCCAATCTATGGATATAATGTGGAATTTCCATCTCACAACCCAACCACCTCTGTACCACAGAGCAATACAATGGGTTGCTTAAACAAGAAATTAGGGTGATACATACTTCTTTTCAAGAAACTCAGGATGTAGCATGGTCTAAGCTAGGCCCTGGAATGACTTCCAGTTTCGTGTGGCCTCACTCTCATATTCCTCAGCATTGATGCTCATACCATTGGAAATGTTGTCCGTTGTGTATGGATAACAGCTAGGATAAACCAGCAGGAGATAAGATCAAGATCAAGGTAAGATCTGGGGACAAACCTAATCACTTTTGCATAAGTGAGATAATTGCAAATGGAGAAGGCAACAGCTCCAGATCACCCATGGACCAGGATAACCACATCAACAAAAGGACTCACAACACTGCTTACAATAGATGGACTAATTTTCCACATGATGCTCTATATTGCTCTACACAACCTAAAGAACATACATTTTCCAGATATTTTGTTTGCTTCCCCTTGGTATCTTTTGATGCACATCTCAGGCAATGCAGGGGAAGGGGGAGACACAAGTATGTATGTAAAGGTGTGAGCAGGAGAGAGACCATCTTCTGCTTCTGCGTGGGTCTAAACTTAAACTCCTTTGTGATAATCATACAACCAAGGTGCCTATGTGTTGACTTGAGTGATAACCATATAGTGTGATAACCACATGGCCTGCTTGCCAAAGAACTCATCTTGTGAACCCTGTTGAGAAATTTACGAAAATACGTTTTCTAAAATATTTATTTGGGGCTAACAAGATAGCTCAGTGGACAAAGAACCAGCTTTGGCAAACGCAGGGACCAGAGTTCCATCAGGCAAGCTGAGCCTGCCACAGCGTCCGACTGTGGTGGTGCACACCTGTAACCCAGTGCTGGGCAGGCTGAAAACAGAGCATCACCACAAGTCGGATCTGCATAGTGAGACCCTGTATCAAACACACACACACAATTAAATTATATATATATATATATATATATATATATATATATATATATACATATATAATTTTTTTATTGTAAAGAAAAATAAGATTATCACATGCCATGTGTATCAAATTCCCTGCGGCATAAAAGCTGACGCCTCCAGCTACTCTCAGGCCATCTGGGCTGCTTTCTGGTTGGCTCTGTTCTGGTGCTGCCCTTAGCCTCAGAGCTGCTGCTGGGGGCTCAGCTGCTGTCTGTGGCCCACACTCAGATGTCCACAGTGCCAGCTCGGCTCCTAACTCTATGAGTCTCCTGGTAGCCACTCCTGGGCTTGGTCCCAGATTGCTGGGACTCCAGCGCTGCCCGTGCTCTCAGGGGGGCTGCCCATGCTCTCAGGGGGGCTGCCTGTGCTCTCAGGGAGCGTTGGCTGGGGGAAGAAAGATCCTGTGTGTTGGCGCCACCTCCAGCTGCGGGCTTATGCTATGGGTGAGATTTCCTCTCTCATGCCTTGAATGTGATAAATGCTCAATAAATGGCTGGATTTGGGAGCTGGCTGGACCTTGGAGATACTTGTTTGGCAGATGCACTGAGCCCCAGAGTGGCCTGACTCAGAGGACCTTTGACCTGGAGAGTGGCTTCTGCATCCACTGGTAACAGGAGGCATTGCTTCAAAAAAAAAAAAAAAATATTGTTTGTGTGGTGCTATGCAATATTGGTTTCCACTCTCAATAGGTAGTCTTGGCCATGGACTTGATGAAGACAGATGCTTGCTGGTGGACAGCCTCCTCAAAGTTCAAAGTGACAGTGAAGCCACAACTAGACGGAGCCTTCCTTCCAAATCTATCCATCTAAGTTATGACACTGGAGTGGCATCTTCTAGGTGACCAGGAGCCATGAAGGTTTCTAACCTTAACTTTTGGTGGGGGCCCTTTGGCAACTTGAGACAGATTGTTTTTATTTTCTGTAGATGGCCACAAGAATATCTTCTGTCCTATGTGACTTGTTACTTCTTCATTAAGGACTGTGTTGAATTACTTCATGTTGACTCTGGCTGAACCTAGTGGCTCCAGTGTGGGGGAAGATCCAGCACATAAAAGTACAGCTTCCTAGTTAAATTTGAATTTCAAATAAATGGTTGAGTGATGGGAATGTTCTATACCTGTACTGTTCCATACAGGAGACTCTAGCCATTTGCAGCTGTGAAATCTTAAGATATGAGTAATTGAACCTTGAATTTCCTCTCTCTTTTTAAAACTAATTTTATTGAGAAACAAATGGTGATGAGACAGTTTCAACACTGATTAGTAGGACAGTTTCAATAATTAATATATTGCAGGGCCAGGGAGATGGTTCAGTAGAATAAGCTTCCCTGGCAAGCACAAGGGCATGAGTTCAATTCCCGGTTCCGAAAAAAAAAAAAAAAAAAAAATCAATACATTGCATATTGTTGTTCTCTTTTTAATTTTATGTATTTGGTGTAGGGTCTCACTATGCAGCTCTGATCCATAGCGATTCTCTTGTTTCAGCCTCCTCAGCGCTGCGATTACAGGTGAGCACTACCACGCCTGGTCTTGGTAACTGGCTAGCATGTCTGAGATGGGGCCAGCACCTTCTGGTGTTCTAGGGATCAAACCTGGGTCCTTGCGCTTGCCTAAGCAGGCACTTGGACCACTGAGCTATCTCTGTAGCCCCATTTAATCTCATTTTAATTAATTTCAGTCCATGTTTAAATAGCTAGCTGCATGTGCCTAGTGGATAGTGTACTGGATTGTGTAGTTGTGTATGATTTGAGTATCCAGCCCTGAAGTCATCTCTGTTTAAGTTTTCTGGCAGAGACCCTAGGAACTATAGCATAGAGGGACTGTTTGGCTTTAGGACTCAATTTCTTAACCTCTGAAGTAGGGCTAAAAAGTTACCTAGTGAGGTGGCTTAGTGTGTGATTGGAGGGCACCATGAGCCTGTGGTGGGAGGACTTGCTGTTTGCTCATCACTGTTTTATTTTCCATTTTTACTACTATTTTTATTTTTTACTTTTTGAAAAGCTTTATTCCAGAGGAGCTTAGTCATTCTTGGCAGCTGCCTTCCTCACGGCAGCCAGCATGTTGTTCAGCTCCTTGGGCTTCCTTTTGACGTAGATGTTCATTCCCATCCTTTTCTTGATGAACTTGAAGGTGCATTTTTCCTTGGAGACCTTGAGCAACTCCTTCATGCCCTGCTCTGAAGCCGCATACCTCTCAAATCTTGTCCTGCATGAACTTGGTATGTGTGGTGAGGCATCTGCAATGCCGGCTGTGCCTCGATTTGCTCACGTTCTTAGTTTTCATGTGGCTCTTGCTGAGGCCTGTGATCAAGGGATAGCAAAGGGCCACAGCTGCTGTTCTTCAGTGGCGGAAGGCACTGTTTTATTTTTTCTTTGTTTTTGAAATAGATATTGCTTATGTAGCCCAGGCTGGCCTTCACCTCTTTGTGTTGCCCAGGCTGTTAAACTTGAAGTGATCATCCTTTCTCTGCCTTCCGAGTGCTGGGATTATAGATGTGCACCACCATGCCTAGCCCATCTGCTTGTCACTCTGAACTGATTTTCCTCGTAGAGTACCTGCTCAGTCTTCAGCTCTGCAACAGCTTTTGTGAGTGTATTACAGCTACTCTTATTTAAGTGATAGACATTACGTAGTCTTGAGAGCCAGATTTTAATTAAATATGTTTTGGTCTCGAGTTGCTTCAAACAAAAGTGCCAACTACACTGTACCAGAAAAATCAACTCTTGAGAATACAATTGAAATTAAAGAAAACTCTCTGGGGGTCCTGTGGTCTTCCAGTTTCTGGACTTTAGTTTCTTTTTTTTTTTTTTTTCAAACTTTTTTTATGTATTTAGTATAAGGTCTACTGGGTCTTAGTACACAGATCAAACTCAGAGTGCCTACAATTTTCAGCCTCCCAAACACTGGGATTGTAAGCATGCACCACCAGTCCAGTCTCAATTGCTGCCTCAGTGCACCCCAGGGGCAGGGCCAGCATGGCAAGCCAGGGAGTGAACTCCAGTCCCTGCATCTGCCTTAAGCAGGTTCCTTGGTCTGCTGAGCTATCTGGCGGGCAGCACATTTGAGTTGCTCATTCATCAAAGCTGGTTTCCAAGTTCAGTAACTGGGAGAGAGGCATGGGGAGCAAGTCCCTCTAGCCTGGGCAGACTCACTTTCCAGCCTGAGCAATCACAGGAGAGGTCTCAGTGTGCGCCCAGATTTGGGACCACGAGCTGAATTGTGGCTAAGGAGTGAGCTGTGCTCTAGGGAAGAACATGAAAAGTGAGTATAGCCAGCTCTGCCAAGTGTGGTCCGAGCACACGGAGAGAATTGAGTGGTCCTGAGGTTAAAGGGGGAACTTGTATCTCTGTTATTCAGCTTGACATCCCACGTTAGCTGTCTGTCAAAAGCCTGATTGATTTCATACCAGATGTAAATGAAAAACTGAAGACAGCATTGTCTGATTAGCTTTGATATTGTATGTGGTGCATCTGAGCAGTATAATCCCTGTTCTTGTGTAAGGCCGGCAGAGAGCTGCAAGTGTACACCCAGTGAAAAAGAAGAAAAGCTACATTGATGGAAGTGATCAGGGGAGGTGTGCTTGGGTTCAAATCAGCAGAAACAAATGGTAGTGAAGAGACAAGCAGTGCTAGAGAGATGGGGGAATAGGAAGAACAAAGATAAACCAGGCTTTGCGATTTTAAAAGATGTGTACCCCATCCTGGGTACCTCTCACTGGGTCTCTTAGCTCTGGCCTGGAGCATTTGAAGATTTCCTAGGTCTTTGTCCAGCCAGCTCACCCCATCCTAATTTCCTGTGTCAATCCCAGGATTTCAATAGAAAGAGTGGGGACTTCACCATGGGACAGCCATGGGTTTGAGTCCTGCTTCTGCCTCTTAAATCTCACAGATTCAGTTTTCTCAGCTGTAAAAATGGTATAATAATTATGTCCCAGGTGATGTGAAGGGTAAATTAGAACACAACAACACAAGTGTATAATCATTCAATGTATAATAAGAATTCAAAGAAATATTCAATAAATGAAATCATTTGGTAAAAATAGTCTCCCCCCCTTTTTTTTAATCCTATAAGTCAGCATTTATTTTGGACATTATCTTTTTTTTGATATTATACCTTCTCCAAAGAGGAAATGCCTCAGAGGATGAAGCAATTAGAAAATGAATCAGCAAATCATCTTAGTGATGAAGGAAAAGGTGGGAAGCTAGAGTGGTTGGAAATCAAACCTCCTTAAGCCCTTCAAAGCCTTAGCCCTCATTTAGGCATCGACCCCCTGCAGTGCTCACTGGGCTAGGACCGATGTCCTGGTGGAGCAGAGGTTCCCCATCCCTGGCTAACAGGCCCATTGTCAGGGCTGTTTGATTCACTGAAAACAAACCTGGGACCAAAATCTACCAAACAGACAGTTGAATTCCTGTATGCAGGAATAAAGACTGTATTGTATTAGAAGACTGGCCCAGTCCTAAGAGCCCCCAAAGCATCAAAACACCCTTTCTTAGGTGACTGTCACACTCACCTGACCCCAAAGTCAGCATGCTTTGCTGCCAGGGTGGAAGCCAGGCTCCTTGGTGGAAGGGGGGGACTCAGGCCCAGCATGGCGGAGGTCTCAAAGCATCAGTGAAGGTGTCTGCAGGGGCTGCTGAAGGGTGTAGGAGAAATCTCTGAAGTACCTTTACAGCTTTTCTATAAATTATATCTTAAAAATATGAGTAAGAGATTTGTCCAGATACTTCACAAAAGAAGATATCTTTATACCCTACAAATATATTAAGGGGGTTCAAATTGTTAATCTTGTGATTTGATGTTTCATCTGCTTGGGAAAAATAAAGGCTTCACCTCTCTGGGGAAGAGAAACCCAAAACCCCCTGCACTTGAGCTCTGGTTATCCATTCAGAGGAGGAGGTACTTCCTTTTCACCATGAACCTATATAGCCCAGAGAGCTAGACTAGTTAATTTCTTAGCCTTGTTGCTCCCTATCCTTGTACTGTTTCTGTTCTAAAAGAAAAGAGGAGTTTCCGGTTGTCCTTTGGGAGGGAAATGACCTCGGAGTGTAGTTAGTGCCTATCAAGTGTGATGACCTCATATGGGTGGGGCCAGGCCAGGAGCCTTGAGCTCGAAAAGTAGATGTCAGGACCCCTGTGTGTCTGGGCACTGTGTCCAGCCTGCCTGAGCAGCTGGAGTGGGGGTGGTTACAGGAGATCAAGCTGGATGACAGAGGGTGATTTGGGAGCTGAGGAGTCCCAAATCCTGGATTGGGGGCATTAGAGGGGAGTGACCGCCCATAGCACTAGGGAGTCAGCCCAGAGGCTGAAACTGGAGAATGTACCTACCTCCACCCAGCTGTCTCCACCTGGCTGGGGACTGGGGACAGTGAACAGGTGTGTTTCTTGCTGGGTGTCAGCTGTGACTCTCTCAGGATTTCCAAGAAATGTGTGACTCGTGTTTGTTAGTTCTCCTGGGAGCCAGACACACAATAATTCAGGTACATTTTAGTTTGAAAATGCAAAAACATCCTCCCAGCTGCTTCCTCTTTTTTCTTTCAGGACCAGAATGGTGGAGGGGTTGGGCTTGGTTCTGAAATTAGATGAAAAGTGCTTTTGTTTCTAGAGGTTAGAAAAAAAAAATTGTCAGGCAGCCAAGGCCTTATTTCTGAAAAGACAATGCAAAATGGATTGAGTTCTGGTTAATAATTCAGAAGCCTCACTGAGCTGACAAGGAGCTTGAGTGAATTATCGGATATACCCACACTCTTCTCTTTTTTATCAGCTTCCAAATGTCCTGGTTGGCACCTGGTTGAAGAGCAATGGTGATGAAACACAGTTAAGCTATTCATTCCTTCCATAAAATTTTTATGACAGCTTCCTACATACCAGCAGCCGCTGTATGTAGTATGCTTATGGAGGGTGTCCCAACACACTGGCTTGGAGGACGCCCACAGAGTTGTGCACCTGCCTCACCATCAATTGTATAACATTTTTTTCATTTCAAAAAGAAATGTATTCATAGTTAGGCTACCAATCCCTTAGGCACCTAACCTTAGGCAACTCTTTTTTTTTTTTTTTTTTTTTTTTTTTTTTTTTTTCTTGTGGTCCTAGGGATCAAACTCAGGACCTCGCATTTGCCAGGTAGGCACTTTTCCCACTGAGCTATCTCCCAAGCCCTCTTAGGCAACTCTTAATCTACTTTTTTTCTCTGTCGACTTGCCTATTCTAGATATTTCATAGGCAGAGTGATACTTTATTATGGTCTTTTGCAACTGGTTTAAGAACTGCTTTTACCTGGGCATGGTGGCACATACTTGTAATCCCATGACTTTGAGAGGCTGAGGCAGGATGATTGTGAGTTCTAGCCAAGCCTGGCTGACTTAAGTGAAACTCTATCTCAAAACTTAATAAAAAGAGCTGAGGAGATTGCTTAGTGAGAAGGCTTGGTGTTCAAACCTCAGTACTGTGTCAAACAAATAAATCCCTACTTTCAACCAGGCAATAAAACAACTTACATTGGGGTCTAAAATATGGTTGCCAGAAACATGGGACAGGCAGAGACAGACCACTGGAGAGCAGCTGCTTAGCCTCAGTGCTGCTTCCTCCTCTCAGACACTGATTCCTTCTGCAAGGCTGCGGTGGGCAGTGCCAGAGAGCCTTGCAGGCATGAGGGAAGATGTCCTCCTCAGAGTAACCTCAGCAGGAGCCAGGGACGGCTGTGGTGCCGGCGTCTGCAAAGCAGTGTGCTCCAGGCTGCTTTTTTTTGCTGAAGAGGTACAAACTTTCAGACCCTTTGATTTGGCTCCTGTTGCCTGGAAAAAGAAGAGACCTGGCACTTCAGCTGTACTACCTGTCTACATTCCCAGGCTCCTGCTAGCTGTGGCCTCAGCCTCTGCAGATTTCAAGTTTCTTTCTTTCTTTCTTTCTTTCTTTCTTTCTTTCTTTCTTTCTTTCTTTCTTTCTTTCTTTCTTTCTTTCTTTC
>PVKA01032821.1:0-17859 GCA_004027165.1 Ctenomys sociabilis
CTTTTGACAGGTGTAGACACAGGAAGGGTTGTAGAAAGAAAAAATCATGATGTGTGTGTATAGACAGTACAGTTGGGATAGATAACGCTGTGCTTCTACATAATTCTATGATAGGTAAGATCTGCACTAATTGTGGTTGGACAGGATATTATGTCGGCTTTTAGTGCTATGGTCATCCACTAGGTAAACAATTATTGAATTTTTGATATAATTCAGCTATAAAAAAAACCTGTAAATATATCATGTATGCACCTTGTACAATACCAAAGCGTTATGAAAACAGTTTGCAATGTATTGATTCATCGACTCTGTATGGTTAAGGTGTTTTGAAACTGTCTGATTGACATTTGTATTTTAATAAAATAAAAATAAATGGAAAAAAAGAATAACAAAAGGATATTACCGAAAGCCACATAACCCTAACATAGCACACTTGAGTAACAAATTTATCAAAGTTCTGAAATAAGTTTACACCAGTTAAGGAAATTATATCATTTCCTATAATTTCCAAATCCAAACCAATTTAGCCCAGAAAATCCTACTGGTGACTTGAATTCTTCTAAGCATTAAGAGAACAAATGTCAGCAGCTGTGTACCACCATTTCTAAGAAATACATCCACAACGAATAACACTTCAGCTGTTCTATGAGGCTAGCAGAAGTGTAATTTTGAAAATGCTCAAGACTTTAGAGGAACAAAAGCAAATATAAGCAAATACATGCTATGAACAAAATTATACCAGCAAATGAATGGGACAAATATCTAGTAATATCATTCTATAAGCAATGAGCAGAAATTTGTTCCATAAATACAAAGGTGTTTTAAGATTTTATCATTGATTAATGCATCACATCAATAGGCCAAGGAAAAGCTCTTTAAATCATATGAACATATGCACAAAATTGCAACCTGGAAATACAAAAAGAATAATCTCAACCTGGAAATACAAAGAACCTCATCCGTATAAGAAAGATTATCTTCCAGTTAGGCATTGTGGCACCTGTCTATATTCCCCGTCTTTGGGAGGCTGAGGAAAAAGGACTGCCTTGAGTCTGAGGTCATGTGAGTGATTTAGTGAGTTCTTCAAAGGGATAAGGCTGGCACCCTGTCCACTCATGAGAAACTGCATTCTTCCAGACCAAGGGCAGGAGCTTGACAAGCATACCCATGCTCACCCATGCTGCAAAATATTATACTCCAGTTGGGAGATAAAACTACACATAAGGTAGTGATATGGAGGATCAACAAATTCCAAAAGAATGAATAAATATTTACTTAATTGGAGATAACAAAGACATTATCATTATCATTATTATTTTAATCCCTAAGAGAGACCAAACAACATTTGTGAAAAGAATTAGATATCTAGCTAATGAATGAATATGTGCATCTCATATAAGCAATAATGAATATTTGGAATTTAAAACCCAGTACAGCTCACAGCTTGAATATGATTAAACTCTTACGTATGAACTTGGCAGATGCAGTGATAAAATGTACAAAAAGAGATAAAATATCCATATATAAAGAAGGCTCAACTCTTTGAATATATAAGTTCTTTGTGAATTAAGATAACATGTCAATGTAATTCCATGTAAGAACCACATCACTGATGGTACACAAAACCTTGGTTCTTTTAGAACTGGGAAAGACAGCTAGATTCATAAGTACAAAGGATTTTGAGGACACATACTCATCAAATGTCTGATACTACTCATTTTCCAAAAATTACAGAATTTAAATAGAGAATACACCTTAATATAAAGTATGGTTTAAGAGTTAATAAAATTTTTGAGTATTGACAACAGCCATGACAAAGATAAAGAAACAGGTTGGGCTCTTTCATGAGGAAAAATTCCATGGGATTACTCAGTTATAAATCCATGCTGTCCTACTCAGGTAATACTACATTGGATACCTAAATCGAAGCTTGAAAATGATCTTTGTATTTTTAAATATTTTTTGAACCAGTGTCTCACGATGCAGTTATGACTTCTACTGATTCTCATGCCTCAGCCTGCCTTTTGATGGGATTGTAGGCCTGTGCCACCATGCTGTGATCTAAGATCAGTGTGCCTGGGATTCTGGCACTGGCCTACTATGCCATACCTGGGATCCAATTCAGGAACCTGAGCTTGCCAGGCAGGTGCTTATGCTGCCGCACTAGCTAGACAACCAAAAATAATCATCATTTTTAAGTGCATTCACAAACACTCCTCTCTTAGTAAAATAGTTACAGAGACTATTTGATTCACTTTTCAGAGATTAGGAGCCCAAACCAGAGAGCCACAGGCAGGCCTGATGCTTCACAAGGTCTAAAAGAAAGAAGGCCTCCTGGGCCTCCTGCAGTCACCTCTCTCACATGAGACCCAGCAGCTGAGCACAGAGAGCCCCAGATAGAGGAGCTGCACTTGTCTGCATGGTGATGTCAGTACTCACTGGACCCACCCAGAGCAGAGCGGTCATATGGCTTCTGTGATGGGAAGGCCGCGATGCCTGTACATTCATCAGGTTTGGGTTCATCCGGAAGACAGGAAGGGAGCAAATACTTTTCATGTAGTGAATCTGACCCAAGTTCGATTTCTTCCTGTTCACATAGACTGAGGAAAGAAAGCAGAATACACAATAACTGGCTTGGATCAGATTCTACAGGTCCCCAAGTGTCTGTCATCAAAGCTTAAGGGTATATTACTGCTGCATACAGAGGAGGCTGAGGCAAACTTTTTTACCCGTAGATTGCAGATTTTTTTTTCTCTTGCCCTGAGGATGAGACAGACAGAAAGATAAATGACTGAGAAACACAAACAGAGAAAGATCAAGCACTTCTCAGTGACCTGGGTAGTAGCAGTGTGAAGCAGAAGAACACTAAGCTGTGCTTGGAAGGTAGGGTGATGAGAAGGAGCAGCAATTAAGAACCACATCAAGCACAGATATCTGCAAACACAGTGTTGAGTGTGGTAGGGATCTAGACAGCATGGGCTGCTGCACTGTAGGCACCTGGAGACCTGCCCCTGCGACCACTTCTCCTAGTCGGGGGTAGCAGTCATGCATAGAACACCAATCCTGAAGAACGTGAGGCATAATGACAGCAAGTTCAAGGTGAGCCTGTGCTATACATCAAGTTCAAGGAAATTTGAAACGACATAGTGAAAGCCCAGTTAAAAAAGCAAGCTCCCATGCTAAGCCTAAAATAGTTGATATTCAGACAGATAGTGAGGTTAATCTCAACAGCCTAGGTTGTATGGTAATAATAAGAAGCTTCTGTTCTGCAGTGTTAAAACATAAGTTTGCTAAGGCCCATATTGGGGCACGAGAATTTCAAGTTCAAACCTGGCCTGGGCAATTTAGTGCCATAGCAAGATCCTGTTTCAAAAAAATTCTTTTTGTTTCTAAATGGGGAGCTGAGGATGTAGCCCAGTGCAAAGGCCCTAGGTTCATTTCCTATTGTTGCCAAAAAGAAAAAGAAAAATGCTTATTCCTACACAATGGCACAGAAATATAATAGTGGCCAGGGCTGCCCCAGAGATGTTACTTACAGCACGTGGCTTTTATCTGTCTGTCTCGGGCGGCTGCTGGACTGCCACCTCCAGTGAGTGGGAGGTGGAAAGAGGGGGAGAAGGCTAAGCACCTCTTCTCATTGATTGGCACCTCAAAAGCCACAGGAAACAAAGAAAAAATCCTTTAAGAAATAAAAATAAAACTGAAACCTTAAAAAAAAAAAAAAACATAAGTTTGCAGACCAAACAGAGAAAAAGGAGGCCACAAGGAGAGACAACATTTTGGTGCTAGCCTTTCAAGGTCAATTAAGACTCAGGACGTATGAGAACCTGTACTGTAATATCATGTGACTAAGTTGTGTCCCAAATTTTCTGATCAAGGAGATTATGGGGGCAAAGGGGAAAGTGATTGATGATGTAGAGTGTGCCTAAGGAGAGTCACATAGAGAGAAAACATTCTCTTAGAGTTTCACAGAGAGCAAATCAGTCAAGCAATAGCTGTGACTCATGCACATGACTGACACAAAGGATCTATGGACTGTGGCACAGGGTCTCAGGATAAATCTTGAGGGGACTTGACTGACCTTAATCAGACACAAAAGCTACAATACTTGTCACATAGGTCTTGCTTTATCTTGGTGCTAACCATCCAGCAGAAAAGTATAAGAATAAAATATAAGAAATAAAGCCATATTATTATACTGTGCTGTAAAAGAGTCAAGTCAACAACTTCTGACATTGCTAGACATATGGAAAACCCAATACTATTGTGGACTACAACACTATTTTGGCATATTTTGCTGAATTCATACACCCATAATATTTAAATCGCAAAATGAAACAAAGAATGGGGATACAAATACATGATCATTTTGTATCTATATATTCAGTGAATAGAGGGATCTGTTCTAATAGAGTTTGTAAATAGAATATCATGTTTGCTTCTTCTACAACAAATAACCACTGAGAAAACAATATGCAATGCATTAATTATTGAAACTGTCCTACTAATTTGATTTGAAACTGTCTCATTGCTATTTATTTTTCAATGAAATTGTGGACAAAAACATAAATATTAAAATGCAAACTTTTCTACAAATCATGTGACATGAACTATTTTGTATAGTGGATAGGCAGGATTCTTCTGCTGTTTCTCACACCAAAAATACATAAACACAATATGCATCTTATTCTGATTTTACCCATCCATAGAACATGTAGTTTCTTAAGGGGCAGGTGTTCCTATGTTGCCTAGTCTGGAGCTCAGACTCACTCTAGTTCCCAAGGAGAAATGTATAAGTAATGCAAAAGGGCCCTGATTAGTCTGGAAGATGGAATAACACAAACACCAGCAGCACTTCTTCTTTCTCTTTGAAATGTGCGACAGTTTTGACCCCACGTTCTTGACATTTGCACAGCTCACTGGCTATCACCCTTGCTTACGTGCTGCTGATCATTCACCCTTACCTGGCATCCAGGGTCATTTCATTATCTTCATCCACATTGTGTAGATTATCTGCAACCAAATGCAAAGCACTGTATTCAGACCTTTGGCAGTGCATTTCCTACAGGGAGAGCAGTGCACTGTCTAGGACTGGAGATAAACAGTACGTGTGTATGAGGTCAGAAAGTTATTATACCACATGGCCTGGCATTGTGATCCAGGACCTTAATGGAACTAAGCTGTTGACTTTTCTGAGGGGAATGCTTCAGTTTTCAGTGGAAAAAGAGAAAAAGCCATCTTATTAGTGATCTAGGGAACAGAAACCAGACTAATACAGCTACCGCGGGGCTCTTTGATCTGCACCTCCAGCACGTGACTGTCCTGGGAGACTGGGCTAATGGCTCAACTGTCCCCCACCACTGCTGTATTTCTAATCACATCATCCACTTAATCATATGTGAATTTTGAGAAAAAAATTTGAAAACTTCCCAAGACAAAAAACACAGATATGGGAGAAAGATCAAGCAGGGTTTACAGTCAGCATACTAAGAAGTTGAAAATGACATGATAATAAGCTAACACTTCCAAGATTAAAATTGGGTAAACAAAGAATGGAAAGATAATATAATGAATATAGCAAACATCACAGTAGTACACATAGTGTAGACAGGCTCCCCATACCCTAGATACACCAGTGAAAAGAATTCAGAACCTGGAAGGCAAGGCAATAGTGTATTCCAATTGTAATGCAAAGAAAAGAATTGAAAAATAACAGGTTTCATATTCTTGGACAATCTTGCATCACCAGCCAATCAGCAGGAGACTATGAATTTAATCTCACACACTGTAAAACTAAAGAAAAAAGTGACAAGAACAGAATATCCGAAAAAAGTTAAAATGTATAAAAGCTTATTATTTATGCAGATGAAAATATAAAAAGAGGAAGAGTAAATGTAGCATGTGATCCTCATCACAGTTCCTCAGCACTGGGTAATTGTTCATCATGCATATTCCTTGATAACATAGGGAGTCTTCCTAACTCCACTCCATATCAGTTGTATAACTTGCTCTATGCAGAATGTTCTTTATGTTTTTCATATAAAACAAGCAATAAAGATAGACTGAAGAGAAGTACAGGAACACTGTCAAGGTAAATGTGTGTTCCTTATGGCACAGAATCCTGTGGAAATGGAGGAGGTGGTGGATCTCAGAGTGCAGCTTCTGAGTCCTAACCTTCTGCAAATGCCAGCTGCAGGCAATGGACTGATAGGTGCAGTTCCTTGGAGGATGTTCACAGAGCACCACAGCCCCAGATTAAGAAGATCACCAGCTACCTGACAAACTAGATTCCAATGCATCCTACCTCGCTGGAGAATCTGACTGAAGCCAAAGAGAACCTACTAAGACTGTCAGCAGAGGAAATTCATTACCCATATAGAAGGATGAGCAGAAAGATTATACTGACAATGGAGGAGACCACCCAGCCCCTGATTGTCTTTGCTGTGGCTCACTCACTTTCCACATTCAAGTCATAGCTATCTCCATCCTTCTCTCTCATAGATGTCAGACCCTTCCCAGGCTGGTTGGAGGCACACAATGGCTGGCATTGAGAAACAGCCAACAAGTTCTTGTTCACTTCGTCCTGGAGCACATTATTTTCATCCTCATGATTTAGGAGATCCCTGTAGGAAACAAAAGATAAATAACAAAAGATTAGACACCACAAGGTCCCTGGTTCAGAGAGGAACACTGGTTGGGAGGCCTCCACAAAACAGCAGCCATTGCTTCAAAGAGAAGGAACATGATCCCATCTGAGTATAATAGGAATGACTGTGATAGCAGTGAGGGTGGGACAGAAGATGGGCAAGAAAGCAGCAGGTGCTCCATGCACCGGTTGAGGACTTGAAGATGAGAGGGAGACTCTGCATCTCAAGGAGGATGCTTTTTTTTTTTTTTTTTTTTTTTGTCTTTTTGAGACAGGGTCTCACTATGCAGTTCAGGCTGGCCTTAAGCTCACTTTGTAGCTCAGGCTGGTCTCGAACTCACAACAATCCTACCTCAGCCTCCCGAGTGCTGGGATTACAGGCATGCACCACCATGCCTGGGGAACACAGTGAAGGATCTCTGGCTACTAACCCAAATAATTGGGTTCCACATTATTGGCAGATTTCAGGTTATAAAGAGTTCCTGAGGTGCCAACTACTCTAGGTTACAATACATGAAGAGAACAAGAGGTGCAAATCCAAACAAAAAGTGAAAAAAAATACCACTATTCCTGGTTGGAAAAAAAAGACTAAACCCTAATATACAGCACTGTCTTCCATTCCCGGGACCTGAGATCTCCAGGATTCACCATTGGATTCATGGCCTGTGATGTTCAGATTCACCTGGGCACCATGCGCTCTGCTTCCTTGTCTTCATTCCCAGCTTCCTCAGGATCTGAAAATATATTCAGACACAGAGCATCACAAGAGAAATTCATCTGAGCACAATCTGAGCCAAGTTAGACACAGAGATACAAGGGATCTCAGTGTGATGATAGGACACTGAGGAAACTATCGTAGGAAGTCTGCTGCTTCCTACTAAAAGTATTAGATGGCTTGCTTTGCTCATTACCTGGCCAGCTCTCCTTAGTCTATTCAGCAATACCATTATGCAATTTGTAGTGAATATAGCAATCATTCAATACAATTCACTGCTTTATAGAAAAATGTGTACAGTTCAATTAGATATGCTACTTCTTACTTCTAAAGTAGTGATAATTCACAGAGAATAAAGTGAAACATGGACCTGCTACAGCCTCAACAAAGGCCTTTAGTCATAATCAAAGAATACTTTGCACTCAATAACTGAAAATGTCAGGTAACCCTGGGCATAGTTTTGAACACCTGTAATCTCAGTACTCAGAAGGCTGAGACAAGAGGATCAATGTGAGTTCCAGAGCAGGATAAATGTCATAGTGGTACAGAGCCTGCCTGAACCACCATGGGATACTCTGTCTCAGAAAAGTAAAACCACATAAAAAATTGGCAAAGCTCACAATATGACTTCAAGATTAAAGTGAGACACAGTCATGAAGTGTTTACATTGTATTAAAAGGTGACACCTTAGAAGAGACAACTTCTAAGAGCTGGTGGTACACATGTGAGGAGCCCTGATACTAATATCTCTAATGATAAAATCCATAGGAAAATCATTTTAAAATAGTCACTATGTTGAAAGTACACAACAGTGGGTCTACTATTTGCAAGTCCTATGTAGGGGTGATCAGGGATCCAGGCCTGAGAGACTGAGTTTGTACAGATCTGTCAGGCGGAGGCTCCACAGAGGCAGAACAAGCTACAAAACCTTTGGGCTTGCCATTCTGTTTGCTCCCAAGTTCAATACCTTGAAATTTGTTTTGGCCTCAAACAAATATGGCTTGATGAGGGCAATTCAATTTACAAGAGAGGACTCACACGTTTCACTCTGGGAAAATAATAGTTTGTATTCCTCAATCAGATCATCAAGAGTCTCTGGGATGTTCCTCTCATCACAGCCCTTGGAGGAAGACTTGGGGTCTCCCCACGATGAGGCCTGCAGGATTGGTTCACCTTTATCCTTTTTTGCACCCTCATTATTCATCCTGGTGATACAAAGAATACAGTTAGACCAAGGAGGATGCAATACGATATTCCCATGGGAACTATCAGAGGTGCACCACCTACAAACAGAAGAGAAATCATCGTGCAGGAACCACCTACCTGAGGTCAGGACAGGGAGCAAATGCACAGTGCAATGACTGCAAGATGAGCTGATGGAAAAGGAGTCCAAGCACACTGCAGGCCACAACCATGACAGCCAGGGCAAACAAAAGCCACAGTAGTGACTCTACCCTACCTACTGTGTTTATTTTATAGCTACCAAGAAGGTGAGTAATTCTGTGAAACTGGAGAGTCCAAGAGACCTTGGACACAGAAAGAATCTATATAGAGATTGTTACATGGTAGATTTTTTTCACTCTAGTCAGGTTCCATGTTATATAATCCTGCAGATATGCTGTGCCCGCTCACATAACCAGATATGCATTACATCCTAATCTCAACCATAGGACATAGGAGTGTAGATTCTGTGGTTGTCTCATATCTGTGAGGTGATCTGTTGCATTCAATGGCAGATGAGTATTTCTGGGTCAATGGGCACATCCTTAAAAGAGGCACTTCACTGGGTGAGAGTATGTTGTCACACTGGCAGGTTTTTCTACATTTCAATGTAAACTCCATGGGTACTTTAAATCCCTGTGGGAACCACTTGGGAACATCTTTGTATTTTACTCATTCTAATCAGTTCTCTGGATATACATCTATATATTGTTACCTGGGGGTCAGCAATTCATATTCTAGTTTAGATTCTTCATTTTCATGGATCCCTGTAAGCAAATTCAGAAATGTCAGTCAGGAAACAAAAAAGAAAGAAAGACATGTCAGTCAGGGCTTAACCATACAATAAGATTAACAAAAGTTTTCTAAAGAAATAATAATAATACACAATGAAAAGATACATATATTAATGGCAGAGAACCAGAAAAAAGTAGAGAAGAAATAAAAAAAGAAGAAAATGACCAGGAAGCAGTAGGTAAGATGGTAGATATTTATCCAATTATGTAAATGAAAACCTCCAATGCCAGTGGTTTCAATATTCTAATTAAAAGTAAGGTATGGTCAGGGTAGGTGACAAAATAATCTACCGATCCTCGAAGAATTTCCTTCAAATATGGAGATGCAGAATGACATACCAAGTTCATTCTAATCAAGAGAATGCTAGAGAGCTATACTGAAGTGATGCATGGCATGCTTTAAAGGAATATAAATTGTCCAGTGTAAAGATTGACTTTACATCCTGACAAGCTCAATATTTCATGGAGGAGTGTTTTCCTAAATGTGCATGTATGCTGCATAAGTCCAAATACTGTACTCAAATATGCACATAACTGCAAAGAGAAACAGATGAGGTCAAAACTACAGTTGGAGAATGCAACATCCAATAAAGAAACATTGGCCAGGCTACTCTGCAAGAAATCACTAGAACACGCAGCCAAATGGGAGAAGAAGTGCAAAAGGAGATACCGTTACTATGGATGGTATCTTGAATGAATAATTACTTCTCATACATGAAAAGGGAATTCTTAGACTTTAAAATCCAACACATTGAGCCAAGTGAACAGCTAAGCAAATCAATTATTATACTGCAGTTGGGAGATAACAGCAGCAAATAAAAGGTGATAGAGAGGAAAAACAGGACTGCATAAATGTTTCTTTCCACATAATATGACTATCTTTTTAACAATAAAAAAAAATAGAAAAATCATATACTGGAAAAAAATCTTTAGTGAGAACCAATGGTACCTGGCTAACAAATGAATAATTGCTTCTTATACATCAAAAGGGAATTCTTGGAATTTAGAATCCAATACATGGGCCAGCCAAAAAGCTAAGCAAATTAAAGCACATGCAAGTAGGCACAGGGCCCTAGAATTTAATCCCCAGGCCTGTAAACCAAGCCAGCACTGCTGCTAGGGCATACTGAGGTGGCTATTCAAACTGGGCATGGTTGTGTGTGCGGGAAATCCCAGCACTTTCGGCTGTAAACAGGAGAATGACTATGACTCCAATATAGTAATGAGACCTGAACACCCTGAAGACCCTTCCCTAAAATATGAAATATATCTTATACCCACCAACTAAGGAAAAAATCACATGTATGACAAGAGCGTCTCCATGATCAGCCATATCAATGGAGCTATAATGCCCATGGAAGAAGCAGTATCAAGTCATTTTGACTCAATCTACTACAGAACAACCAACAGATTCTTTGGAAGACACAAAATATGGATTCTCAGGCTTATGTGGAGAGTGAAAAGACCTAAGGGAAAAATCCAAATACTAACACAGCAAAGTCACAAGATTGGCATTACACAAATTCAACATTTACCATATATAACAGTGATCTCCAAGTGAGAGAATATGCAAATAAGTCACTGGATCCCAACAGAACCCGAAACTGATTCAACCATGTAGCTAAGGATGAAATCGAGACATGCAGTGGGGACAAAGACTTTTCAATAAGTACTACAACATATCATGAGTCCAGCAAAACAATCTAGAAGCAGCCAAACCATTTTCCCCTAAAGTTAAACTAGACTGGATTAGAGACCTAGAGTATGAAAGGCAAACATTCCAGAAACTAAAGATAACAAAGAATATTCTGCTGAACTTTCAGTTGGGGCATCACTCCTTAGACACAATGCCCAAAGCAGGACTCAGGATAAACAGCAATTCAGTTGGACTTTAGTAAACTGATTTATGCTCTATATAATCGCTGTTGAAATGTTTGAAAGATAAGTCACACAATGAGAAACAATATTCATAAAACACATCACTGATGGTATAGAAAGACATGATTCTTTGAGAACTGGAGACAGAGAGCTGGATGACAAAGTACAACAGACTTCTACAGCACTGTGTCTAAGGATCCCTGACACTATTGTATTCATTTTCTTTTCTTTTCTTTTCTTTTTTTTTATTTCCTTGAGGGTCTAGAGGATCTCACCACATGGATTGCACTCATAGTGATCCTCCTATTTTTCAGCCTCTCACATGCTTGGATTACAGGTGTGCACGCCAATGCCAAGTACCCAAAGCTCAGCACCCCCCAGGATGTGGCCAGCATGGCACACTGCAGGTTAAACTCCAGTGCCTGCATCAGCCTAAGCAGTGACTTTAACCTGCTGTGCTGTCTCTCCGGCCCCTGTATTCATTTTCAAACTCATAGAATTTAAGCACAGAGATGCACCCTAATACGAACTGATTTTACATTAACCAAAATTTTTGACTAGTGGCTCAGCTTTTGTCATACAGGAAACAAAACAGTCTGGGTTCTGTCATGTGGCAAAATTCCAAGGAAAGTGCTCCATTATAAAGCAGCTACCCTCATCGGGTGATACTGTACTGAATTCAAGGTTGAAGGTGATAATAATTTTTAAGTGCAATCACAAAAGTTCCATTTCCACATAAGGGAGCTATGGACCCATATGATCCATTTCTTAAATATTAAGAAACTAAACCGCAGATCCAGTTTCCGCCATCTTCCTTGATCCCACCCACACCGGCCAAGCCCAAGAGACTGGCCTAAGACAGTGCCTGACTCCAGAAGCCTCCTGGATACCGCCCCAAGCTCTTCCAGCGAGTGGGAATTTGCACGACTCACAAGGCTTCCCAGATCAGTGAGTGTGTGGTGAGTCTGAAGGAGAGCCTTTGGGTTCTTCCCATGCGTACTACCTGGATCCCCACCCCGAAGCCCTCCAAGCCAGTGACCAGCCTGAAACCTCAGGACCCACTCACCAGCACCTCCCTGCATCCCCTGCCTTAAAGCCCACTGAGGGAGTGGGAATTTCCCCGACTCCCTGGGCATCAAAGTTCAGTGAGTGTAGAACTCCACACCCCCTGTGCTGGAGAGACATTTCCCAGCGATTCCCTGTCTTCTGCCCCCCAAGGCCTCAGAACAAGTGCGGCTCAGCTGGTGAGAGCTCCAGGCCCACCACGCCAGAGAAACATTTCCCAGCGATTGCCGGTCCCACCCTACGGCCCCAGACCCAGTCCAGTTTGGCCTGGAGTGAGCACTCCAGGCCTGCTGCGCTAGAGGAACATTTCTCAGCGATCCCTGGTCCTACCCCATGGACTGAAACTGAGCTCAGCCCGGCCTGTGATTGAGGGCTCCAGGCCCGCTGAGCCATAGGGACCTTTCCCCGCCTTCTAGGGTTGTGGCCTGTAGACCCGGACCCAGCACAGGCTGGCTGACCCACTACAGCCTACCCAGTGAATAAGATCATCCACTATCCTTTTGAGAGCCCAGAAGACCCACCAAAGCCAGGCCTACCCACCTAGAAAGTAACCTGCCTGACACAGGAGGGATGACTCCAGCAATTTTCCGGATCCTCTCCCCACAGCTAGCCAACGCAGTGGGAGTTTTCATTACTTACTCTGCATCCCAGTTCTGTTTATGCTCTCCTGAACAGGGAACAAACAGAGGGGAAGCACAGGACCTGCAGCAAAAAGGAACTGAACACAACAGCTAGATAGAGGATAGGCATATCTGGATAATCTCAAGATTAATAGACTGGCACCCGAACCTCATAACAAGCTAAGGTTATAGCTACACCAAAGCTGGTCAGTGATATACAAAATGACAAAGACAAGGAGAAAAATGAAGTCCCAGGCCTTGAGTCCACCAGTAAGTGCAGAGGACACCAGTTCAGCTGCAATGAATGAATTAACAGATATAGCAGCAAAGGAACAACAGCAGAAAGGTATAGAGGAAATAAAACGAGAAATAATTCCCCAAATTAAAAAAGAAATATCTGAATACATAGTATCTGAAATAAAGAATGAATTCCAGAAACATTGGGTGGAAAAACAGTGCTCACCCAGAACAAGTGCAGAGAGCACTACTCCAGGTGAAACGTATGAATTAACAGCATCTGAAGCAAAGAAACAATAGCAGAAAGGTCATGAGGAACTCAAAGCAGAAATAATTTCTGAAATCAAAAAAGAATTCTTTGAAATCATAGCATCTGAAATACAGAAACAAGTCCGGAAATATACAGAGGAAACCCAACATGGAAGAAACACTGCGGAAAAAGAATTAATAACTACCTCTAAAGAAGGCATGGGTAAAAAAATTGAGGAGATGAGAAATATGATAGATTCATTGAACGAGAAATACAGAAAAGAAATAGAACGCATGAAACACAATCAAAGAGATATAGAAGAAGTAAAAGTATCAATCACGAGTCTTCAAAACCATTTGAGTGAAAGTGAAGACAGAGTTTCAGATCATGAAGACGCCAGTGCAGCTAGTGAAACGGTGAGAAAGAGTCTCTTAAAAACAACGAGAATGCGGGAAAAAATCATCACCTGCAAGATGATGCAGGATGAACAATGTGAGAAAAATTGGTAACAATGAGAATGAAGGAGGCAGTACAAATGACATAAAAAGAATTTGGGGAGAAGTAATCACAGAAACTTTCCCAAATATTAGGAAACAACCCAACATTCAGGTTACTGAGGCATACAGCACACCAAATAACTTCAGCCCAAGTAAAAACACACCGAGACATATAATAGTGAAGATCCCAGAAATCCAACACAAAAATAATATACTGAAAGCTGCTAGAGAGAAGAAGCAGCTCACATTCAAAGGAAAACCCATCATAATGACAACCGACTTCTCTACACAAACTATGTAGGCAAGGAAACCATGAAGCAGAGTTCTTCAAGTCCTGCATGAAAACAAATTCCAGCCCAGACTATTATACCCTCCAAAACTCTTTCAAGTTTGATGAAGAAGTGAAATACTTCCACGACAAAGAACAACTAAAGAATTTCATGATGACAAAGCCATCCCTTCACAGGCTGCTGAAAGATGTTCTAGAGAGACTAGAGAGAGACCAGAACTCCGTGAATGAGAATGGAAGGAACCCACTAAACAGGACAGACAATTAAACACAAGGTACAAAGTAGTAAACAACAGCAGGAAAATATCAAGACAAACACAAGTCAACACATTTCCATTATAACCATCAATGTAAACGGACTCAATTCACCAATTAAGAGAAATAGACTAGCACAGTGGATTAGGAAACAAAATCCAGCAATATGCTGTATACAAGAAACACACTTAATTCAAAAGGACATTCACAGGCTCAAAGCCAAAGGATGGAAAACAATACTACATGCCCCAGCACATCAGAAAAGAGTAGGAGTAGCAATTCTGTTCTCAGACACTCTCAACTTCAAACCAAGAAGGATCAAACAAGACAAAGAAGGCCAGTATATATTGCTCAGGGGAAAAATTCAAGAGCAAGAGGTAACACTCATAAATATCTATGCACCAAATGAAGGAGCACCCAACTATGTAGGACAAATCTTAATAGACATGAAAAACTTAGTATCTAAGAGCAGCATCTCAACAGGAGACCTTAACACCCCCTTATCTCAAAAAGATAGATCAGCCAGACAAAAAATTAGCAACGAAGTAGCAGAACTGAACCAGAGCTTGGAACAAATGGACCTGGTGGACATATACAGAGTGTTCCACCCAACCACAGTTGAATACACATTTTTTTCTTCTGCATACGGGTCATTATCTAAATAGACCACATACTAGTCCAGAGGTTATGTGTAAGTATATGCAAGAAATTAGAAATTATCCCATGCATATTATCTGACCACAGTGCAATGAAACTGGAACTAAATGACAAAAGAAGCCAGAAAAACCCGCTAAATTCATGGAAACTAAACAACACCCTACTCAACAATCAATGGGTCACAGAAAAAATTAAACAAGAAATTCAACAATATCGACAATTCAATGAAAATTCAAGCACAACTTACGGGAACTTATGGAATGCGATGAAAGCACTTCTTAGAGGGAAAATCATAGCTATGAAATCACATATTAGGAAAACAGAACAGAACAAATTAGTACCCTAATGTTGCACCTCCAACAACTAGAAAAAGAAGAGCAAATGAAATCCAGAGCGCAAAGATGGGAAGAAATCATAAAGATTAGAGCAAAAATTAATTCAATTGAGATGAAGAAAACAGTTCAAAGAATGCACAAATTAAAAAGTTGGTTCTTTGAAAGACTAAATAAAGTTGTTAAGCCTCTAGCCAACCTCATCAAAAAGAAGCAAGAGAAAATTCAAGTACATGCAATAAGGAATGAAAAGGGTGAAATCACCACAGACCCAGGGGAAATTCAGAATATTATCAATAGTTACTTTGAGAATCTTTACGCTCACAGAATAGAAGACACAGAAGAAATGGACAGATTCCTTGAAAGGTACAAATTACCAAAACTGAACCAAGAAGATATAACAACTCTCAATAAGCCATTAACAGCCAACGACATACGAAATGTAATAAAAAACCTACAGGCAAAGAAAAGTCCAGCTCCTGATGGATTCACAGCTGAATTCTACATGAAATTTATAGAAGATATAATCCCTACACTCCACAAACTTCAGTGAAATTGAAAAGGAGATAGTCCTCCCAAAATCATTTCTGGAGGCAAGTATAATACTGATTCCAAAACGAGGGAAAGACACAACCAAAAAGGAGAACTACAGGCCAATCTCCCTCATGAACATAGATGCAAGAATACTCAACAAAATCCTGGCCAATAGAATACAGCAAATCATCAAGAAGATCATACATCATGACCAGGTAGGATTCATCCCAGGGATGCAAGGATGGTTCAATATTCGAAAATCTATAAATGTAATACACTATATTAACAGACTGAAATCTAAAAACCACACAATCATCTCAATTGATGCAGAGAAAGCTTTTGACAATGTCCAACACTCATTCATGTTCAAGATCCTACAGAAAATTGCAATAGATGGACTCTACCTTAACTTGATAAAAGCCATCTATGACAACCCAAAAGCTCATATAATCCTAAGTGGGGAAAAACTGAAATCTTTTACACTTAAATCAGGTACAAGACAAGGATTTCCTCTATCACTCCTCCTATTCAATATAGTCTTGGAATCCTTAGCAACAGCCATTAGAAAAGAGGGAGAAATAAAGGGAATAAGAATAGGTAAAGAAGTTAAATTATCACTCTTTGCAGATGACATGATACTTAACCTGGAAGACCCCAAAAATTCCACCAAGAAACTACTAGAACTGATACAGAAATTTAGTAGCAAAGCAGGATACAAAATCAATACTCAAAAGTCAATAGCATTCCTCTACACAGATAACAAACACCCTGAAAGGGAAACAATAGAAACAATAAGTTTTACAGTAGCATCGCAGAAAATGAAATACCTGGGAATTCACTTAACCAAGGAAGTAAAAAATGTTTTCACAGAAAATTACAACACAATAAGAAAAGAGATTATAGAGGATTTCAGAAAATGGAAAAATATTCCATGCTCTTGGACAGGAAGAACAAACATCGTGAAGATGGCCATACTCCCCAAACTGCTGTATAGATTTAATGCAGTCCCTATCAAACTGCCAACAACATATGTCCCAGACCTAGAGAAATCATTCCTAAAATTTATTTGGAACCACAAATGACCTAGAACATCAAAGGCAATCTTGGCCAATAAAGACAAGGCAGGAGGCATCACAATTCCTGACCTGAAATTATACTACAAAGGCACTGTGATAAAATCAACGTAGTATTGACAACAAAATGGACCTGAGGATCAGTGGAATAGATTAGAAGGTGCAGAAACATCTACGAACACAGTCAGCCATCTGGTCTTCAGCAAAGGAGCCAGACACACTCACTGAATGAAAGGTAGCCTCTTTAACAATTGGTGCTGGGAAACTGGTCTTCCTATATGACGAAAACTAAAACTTGACCCAGCTCTATCACCATGCACTAAGTTAAAGTCAAAATGGATTAAAGATCTAAACCTTAAAACAGAAACACTCTCCTGTAAGAGAAAGTAGGAGGAAATCTTGGAGACATAGGGGTGGGTAAAGAGTTCATGAACAAGCATATATTCACCCGGAAGCACTTGAAAGAATAAACAACTGGGATCAATTCTTCCTGAGGAGCTTCTGCACATCAAAAGAAATTGTCAACACAGTGAAAACAAAACCCAAAAATTTTGAAAAAATCCTAACTAATAAGCAATGAGACAGAGGTCTGCTGTCTAGAATATATAAAGAAATAGATATAACAGGGCCCTCAAATTTAAAGACCCAACGCAAAAATGAGCATCTGAGATGAGTACATACTTCTCAGAGGATGAAATTTAAAGAAGTGAATAAATATATGAAAAAATGCTCCACATTGTTAGTCATAAAGGTGATTTCTGTAGTGTAGTGGTTATCACGTTCGCCTCACACATCA
>PVKA01032822.1:0-24952 GCA_004027165.1 Ctenomys sociabilis
ATTATATAATATTTATATATGATATTATACATTACATTATACTATTAATATTATATGTTATATCATACCATATAATATATTATAATGTTGTTTTACATATTATCATAGATGTAATATGTATATGATAATAATATATTATCATATATTATTATATTATATATTGTATTGTTAATATTATAATACTATATATTATATTACATATAATTTATAAATATTTTGTCAAGATGGAGTCAGGCTTAAAAATAAAGATTAAGTATTAAAAACTAATAATAACCATCATAGCAGTAAATACTTAGTTCTCTGCTTTCTGAAGCATTGTTTGTGCACAAAGAAATACAAACAAGGCCATCGCAACGAGCCTTCTGCAGAGTGAAACCCTTACTAGTGAGTGAGTCATGCAGCAAAGCTCCCATGCACACACAGATCCAAGTCAGCGGACCACTGGGCGCCACCCACTCTGGCAAGCACCAGAGGGGAAGCTGGACAAGGGCCAAGGAGATGCCTGAAGCCTGAAGCATCCTCATTCTCATGGAGTAAAGATAACAGAAACTCGCGAGATCTGTCATGGACTATTGTATCCCTCATTGTCCGTCATTTATTCAGGTAATTGTTGGTGTCTAAATAGAAGGGCAAGGAAAAGAAATAAAAGATGTAAGCATTAGAAAAGAGGAGGGCTGCATTTGTTTTCATAACATGAGATTGTATACATGGAAGAAATCTACAGATAGGCTACTAGAGTAGATTACCGAGGTGGCTGGGCATAAGCACAATTGAAGATTATTTTTCTCTGTATAACAGAAATGCTACTAGAAATTAGTTTTGTTTTGTTTTGTTTTGTTTTGAGACAGGATCTCACCATGCAGTTCAGGCTGGCCTTAAGCTCACTTTGTAGCACAGGCTGGCTTGAACTCACAACAATCCTCCTGTCTCAGCCTCCTGAGTGCTGGGCTTACAGGCATGCGTCACCACGCCCAGCAGTAGAAATTAGTATTTTTAAATAACCCCCAAAATGTGTCAATTAACAAAAGACACCTAAAACTGAGCCCGAGGAAATGGATGTAGGACACACAAAACTACAAAACATGCAGAGAAATTAAACAAGACCCGTTAGCCAAAAGACTAACATGGAAGGATACACCATGTTGATGAATTTGAAGACAAGATTGTGCAAAGGTAGTAATTTTCTCCACAAATTCCATAGAATTCCAACAAAAATTTCTGGCTGTCTTTATGTACCTTTTTTTTTGGGGGGGGGTTGTACCAGCATTTTAAAAAATTTATTTATTTATTTGTATTTTAACTTGAAGAGTGAAATATAGAAGCAAAAACAAATAGAAAAAATGACATAAACAGGGTAACATAAAACAATACATATGTTACAGATTTTCAAAACAGGGATAGTTAATTTCATATGTTTTTTTAAATAAAACAATCCAACACAGATCAGCAGTCCACAATAGAAGTGGGTTATCCACAGAAGTTGTTGACTTGAGCCATTCACAGCTCAGTATATTAATATGACTTTATTTTATATACCTCCATTTTTATACTTTTCTGCTGGATGGTTAAGACCGAGTTAAAGCAAGACCTACATAACAAGAAACGTAACTTTTGTATCAGGTTAGGTCAGTCAGGTACCCTCAGGGTTTATCCTGTAGCCCTGTACCGCTCTTTGTAGACCCCTTGTCAGTGTCAGCCATGTGGATGAGTCACGGCCATTGCTTGACCAGTTTGCTCTCTGTGGAAGCCTGAGAGAAAGTTTTCTCTCCTTGTGACTCTCCTTAGGCACACTATGTTTTTGTGTATCTTGACAAGCTGTATTCGAATAGAGCACTGCAAAACACGAGGATTCATAGTACCACAAAGTTTGGAGGATTTGTGTTACAAACTTAAGTCTCTCTCCTCCTCTGTGACCCAGACTAACCTACTAAAACAGAAATTATAACACATCCCTCACAGGATTCTTGGGAGGATGAACTGTATGTTTTAGGTAACATTTTGCAGCTATCTGCCACTAGTATCACCCATTTTATTGTCTCTCTTCTCCAATGGACCGTAGGTGCCTTGAGGTCAGGGACTATAGTTTGTTCACAGTTACAAGTCCATGGTAGATTCCCAATGACTACATGTATCCGCCCAGCACCAGGGATCGAACTCAGGACCTTGCAGGCAGGCACTTGTGCTGCTGAGCTATATCCCTGGTCCAACCCAGTTTACATAATTAGTGTGTTTTAAAATATCACTGCAGGAAGCAGGTGGTAGCTTTATCAAATGTATTTGGGCCTAAACTCAAACCTAGGTATCAATACATATCACAGCATTGTTATTAGGGCTGGTCCAAGATGGAAAGTTTCAGAAAAAATGTGAAAGCCCACTTCCTCCAACTAAGGCATCAAGACCAAGAAAAAAATAATGAGTTCAATTAGATATTAAAGCTGGTGAGAAGTTGTGTCAGGAGTAGGTCTAGATCCCAAGGTCCAGTTGATCCTGAAGGGGCTAAGGAGCTAGTGCCTGCAACATAAGCATTTGCCTGGCAAGAACAAAGTCCTGAGTTTGAACCCCAGTACAAAAAAAAAAAAAAAAAAAAAAAAAAAAAAAAAAAAAAAAAAAAAAAAAAAAAAAAAAAAAAAAAAAAAAAAAAAAAAAAAAAAAAAAAAATGCTCATTCTGAAGTCAAAGTTTCTCTAGGATCTGGAGTCAAAGAGAATCCTTACACATCTGTGATCTTTATTGTATATACTGATTGAAATGTAAAATAATAAATAGGCTTATTCCAACACTACTGGATAGGACTTTATTTACTAGAGACAGGGTCTTGCTCTGTTTCCCTCATTGAGCGTGAATTTCAGGCCTCAATTAGCCTCCCCAGTGGCTGAGAGCAGAGTGCACAGCCCTACACATGGTGTGCTTTGTCTAGGCCTCTCGACTTCCTCCCTTTGGTGGCAAGGCCATGGAGCAGCAGCGAGGTGTGCAGCCTCTGCGGAGGGAGCGAGGCTGGGCAGGGCCTCCCTACTGGGCACAGCCCTGTAGGGAGCATGCAGGTCAGGTGGCTGGAACTGGGATGAGAAAATCAGTGGATCCAAGACACTAAGCAAATCACCCAGTAGAGAGTGACAGAATGAAGACGTACATCTGTCTGACCCCACACCCTGACTTTTTCCTTTGGCCCTTGGTGTTTATACAGGAAAACCATTGCAGACCCCAGCCCTAACTTACACTCCCCTTCACCGAGTCCTCAGGGTCCAAAGAGGTAGATGTCCTTCCTGTTACTCCCCAGCTTCATTTCCTATTGTAAGCTCACGCCAATACCCTGTATCATAGAGCAGGGAAGTTCTCTTCCACTCACACCTGCTTGCTTCCTCTGTGGGGAGTTGCCACATTCTTCACTTCTTTTTAATCAGTTAAGATCTCTCCTTTTCCAACCCTTCACATCCTGCACAAAGAACTGCTGAGGCTCAGCCAGCTCCTCCCAGAAGGTGTGGGAACTGGGCTGATGTCAGTTTCACCCTCTGCCTGCCTCCTTGGGTGGTATCACTTACCAACTAGCTCCTCCTAGACCAGTTCCCCTTCCCTGAGCTGACTGCTAACTCCTGAAAAGCTAGCCAGGCAGAGCGACACCATATAAATCTGCCCCCCTGCAATTGTAAATCAGACTTTCAGCTATGCCTCTGAAAGGACCACAAGGAGGTGGGAAGAGATAAACAAATCCACCCAGCTACAGAGCTGAGCTGGAAATGGACTTCTTGTTAAAGGGTCAGACAGGGCCACATCCATCAAGATGCTGACGTGTGCATGAAGATGACTATTACCAGAAAGATGTCAATTGAACTAACATTTTAAAAAAAAAAAAAATTTATCATAAAGGAGAAAGCCCTGAGGGGAAAGTGGATCTTTGCGTTGAAGCTCCTGGATGCTGGGGTCAGAGCAAGAGTGTTACCCAAGGCCCTGGGCAGTGCCCTCACAACAAACGTCCCCACTGCCCCACCCTGAAGCCCCTCCACTTCCCCCACCCGGCTTGATGAGGGCCAGCAGTTCTGTCCCAAGCAGTGTAGTTCCGTTGACCATCTTGGCTCTGACGCGCTGGAGCAGGCCAACTCCACCAGGCATTCCGGGTTTTCTAGTCTTGACAAACTCTACCTACAGGGAGCGAGTGTGGCTCCCAGCTTGGGTTAGGCTGCCCTCTCCTGATCCCATGAGGCACCTTCTCTGGTCTCACTTCTCTTCCTGAAGTGCTAACCTGTCCTCCCTGCTGAACATAAGCCCTGACATCTCTGCCACGTCCTTCTGAGCCATGGTCCCCCTGTGGCTCCTCCTCGTGGAGGATACCCCTCGGAGCTCCTGACTGCATCAGTCTCAGACCACTGATGGCCCCACGCCCATGGATAAAGGCTTGACATGCTGACATGGTTGTGGGTATGTTCTGTCTTCCATGGATAGATATTCGATCACAGGCAAAAGACATAAAAAAATTATGTTTTCTCTTCAAAGTAGAGACATTCTGCAAGAGGCAAATATTTACTTGAATTAAAATTACCTGTTGAATGTCTACCGTCTTGTTTTACTGAGATTCTGTATCATTCCTGACATTTTTATTATTTTTTATTCTCATTAAAATAAAAATAACTGGGGGCTCGATCCTCAACACCACATACTGCGCTGGCCCCACCGCCAGTACACTGAGCTGACCACCAAGACCAGACATGGTGGCCTATGCCTGCAATCCCAGCACTGAGGAGGCTGAAAACAGGAGGATCACTATGCGTCTGAGCTGCAGAATGAGACTCTGTACCAAATACACACACACACACACACACACACACACACAGACACACACACAAAATGATTAAAAATAAGTAAATGAAATTACCAAACAAGAATTTTTTTTCTATCTCTTTGTGCTGTCACCTAGAAAATTTTTCTTGCGTTTTCTCACCAAGGACAAATTGAATCAGAATCTGAGGGGATGCAGCCCAGGCCATTTTTAGACATGTTCTAGGTGCTTTATGATGAGGGTCAGGGTCACGGCTCAAGAGCAGTGTGTCGCTAGGAAGTGCTGCCCCTCCTGACAGCTCCAGGCCACACGGTCAGTCCCAGCCTTCGGGCTCTTCTGAGAACCAGAAGTTGTTCTGTCTGAGATGGTATATCAGCGAATAATTCAAACATAGGGCACACCTCGTGTTTGCATATGTGCATGAGCTGTTCACATTGAGTGAACAGAGAAGACACCTTCACGGGCCAAGCCAGGGAGGCAAACACAAAGCATGCACCTGGACCAGAGCCTTAACCCACGGAGCACACAAACTTCACACACCTGCCCGCTGCCTCAGTTTACCCCTCGTAAGCCACACCTGCCCACCACTGGCTACAGCCTTCTGGTGATTTTCTAGCCAGATGCAACCTTTTCCAGAGATGCCACAGCCAACTTGAAGTTCTTACCACAGTATTTCTGCATTTCTTCATTGGTGACCAGCGCTCTTAGGCATGGTCTTTTTCCTCACAAGCACTGGCTTTGCAGCACTCATTTTGCACAGCAAGGTAATGTTTGGAAATGCTGTGCAGGGTGGCAGTGCAGCTCAGCAACCCTGCCCCCCAGCACTTCTGCTAGTGTGTGCTGAAAAGACGGAGCATTTCAAGGAAAAGCGAAAGGGGACCGAACAGGATCAGCATGGCAAATTGTAAAATTAATGGAGTGACTCTACCAAATGCAAGGCAATTATTTACCTTAGAAATACATAATGCTCTGAGATTTCTCGATTGAGAAGAAGTCATTATCCCAGTATCAAGAGTCAGGAAGGAGGGCTGGCCAAACAGCTCAGCAGATTAAAGCGCCTGCAAGCAGGCACAGGGGCTGAGGGTTCGATCCCCAGGCCTACTGTGCCATCTCTGCCCCTGTGGTGTGCTGAGATGGCAATTGAGACTGGGCGTGGTGGCATGCACCTGTAGTCCCACCACTTGGGAGGCTGAAAACAGGAGAATCACTACGAGTCCAATCTGTGCAGTGAGACCCTGTAAACTCTGTCCTGAATACAGAAAGAGGGAGAGGAAAAAAAAGAGAAGGAAAGGTAAATCAATAAGTTAATGCTTGGGCAGTTTCATAGGTCTGGAAATAAACTCATGCTTCTTCTATGAGCTCTTTATTTGAAACCTTTTGAAAGATTTATTTATCTAGTAGAGGGTCTTGCTCCGCAGGTCAGACTCCTAGTGATCCTCCTGTCTCAGCTTCCCCAGTACTGGGATTACAGGTGTGCACTACCATGCCTGATTTTGGTGGCCTGTACTTTCCTAAGAAGGTACTTTAGTCCGCTTGAGCTATCTGGCTGCCCCTTCAGGCCCCTCTTTGAGGACCACAGAAGGAGAGTCCCCTTCGACCTTGGGGGCCTGACAGTGAATGGAATTGAGATTGGTAAAGGACTGGTGACAAAAAACTGAGGCACCAGCCTGGAAGTCCATCATGAATGAACTCATACACACCTTGTGCAAGGTAATTGCATTCACTTTTATTTCAAAGACAGAGTTAGGTTTAAAAAGCCAAACACGCACAGGTATACACAAATGGTTCAGGATATTTCGCCTGTTTCGCTAACAAGGAAACTAAGATCTTAAAAGGTAAATTGGTTTACTCGAGGACTAAAATAAAATAAATACATCAGCTAGCTCTGTTACCTTCTGTTCCCCTTGTTTAGGAAACCTACCGTGAACAAACTGCCCCCATATAGCTGGTGTTTTTCCTGCCAGCCCACTCTCTACCCCTACCCCAACCCTCCCCTCAAGTTGGACATAACCTGTCCCCAAGCAGCAGCATGTGCGCAGAGGGAGAGACGAGGGACCCAAACACCAAAGCAGGTTTTATTCCCTCTTTTACAGGGAGTAAAACAGACCCAGCTTCCACAGAAGGCACAGCAGGCTGTATAATTCTATTCCAGATCTTGACGAAAAGTCGGAGGGGCCGAGTTTTGCAGGTTCCGGGCAGGTTCACAGGTCCGCAGGGCAGTCTTGTTGTGCCACATGTCATCCTTGCTGAGTCTGTTGTGGAGTGTCACTCCCAGAAGGAAGAGGAACATGTCCTCCATAGAAACAGGGCAGCCACCTCGCTCCAGCCTTCCTCTCACATGCTGCTTCTCCTGGAGCTCACCTGTCCCTGAGGACGCAGGCCCTGGAGGACAGGCACCTGGGCAGAGGGGTTGGAACACCATTGGTCATAAGAGCTGACATTCGACAACTTAGTCCCAGCCATGCCCCTCATGCTCTAGGGTTCTCTGGAGTCCTTTCCTTTAATCCTGAAACCCAGGAAGGTCTTCACCCCATAGCTAGATAAGGGAAGAGGCTCTGAGGCACAGTAGGGATCTGTCTGTTCTCCGGCTCTGCTGCTCTGTCCCCTCTGCTTCCCCATGCTGCCCCTGGCCCTGAGCTGGAGACCACAGCCTCTCTTCTCCCTGGGCAGGATGTGGTCTCTAGAACAACTCTGCTCCAAATGCACAGCCTCACAGCGTTCGCCTGGGTGGCTGCTCAGCCCTCTTGTCATTGTGGAGAGAGCCTGTGTCATCCCACATGCATTCCAGACTTGAAGAAGTGGATGAAGGTCCCCTGAGGGTGTGGAAGCCTTCCCTGTACGCCTGCCCACCCTGCAGGACACAGCCTGAGTTTTTCTGGACAGTCAGCTTCTTATGAGCAGCAGAAGCCTCCCCAGGAAGGAGGACTCCCTCCTGTGACGGGATTCCCTGTCCCTGTGTTCTGATAGCTATGAAGTCCCCTGCCTGATCTTCCATGGCTGTTAGTATAGAGCCCTCTGAGAACGGGGATGTCCAGATGTAAAACAATCTGCTCCAATTTCTGAAGAAAATTCAGTAGGAAAAATGGGCCTACAGAGCTCCTGATGTCACAAAGAACCCTCAGCTCACCACCTGCCACCCTCCTCAGGGTTCCAGGGCAGAAGCTGAAGGAAAACAGCATGGAGAGGACCCTGCTGGGCGTGCATCTCTCTGGGACTCCTGCAGCCTATCGTTTATCAGCCTCTGCAACACCAGGTGTAGTGCTGTCCCTGACTTTGGCTTCTGCTGCTCTTCTCCAGTTGCTGACCACGCTCGCCCACACATTCCCAACCAGCCGAAAAGATGGCCTCCGCCATGTGTCTCTCTGGAGCAGCAGAACAAGGCATTGTTTGGCCCCCTTGCCCAATACTGAGCCTGATGCAGAAAGGGGCAGAATGTAGAAGATGACATTTATGTACTCCATGTGGAAAAGCCATGATCGTCTCTAGGTGAACCTTCTCAGTGCTTGGCTCTCCCTGCCCACACGCACTGCCACCTCAAAGGCTTCTGGTTGCAAGTCGGTGGCTCAGTCTCCCCTCCACAGCTGCCTAACAGCCGCTGCCCTCTGGGTGTAAGTGGGCACCCATGCCTCCTCAGGAGGGATCCTGACCCCCGTCTCCTTAGGGAGAAATAAGCCCATTGCTTTGCATTCAATCAATCAAGATTCCTTCTCCGTGATGGGACTGCCAAGTGTCACACTGGCTCACAAGGTAAAATTAATGCACGTGAGCAGGGCAGACCATGGTGTGCCCCATCCCCTCCTCCTACAGAGGGCGGAAAGTGCTGGTGTGCTTACATTTACCCACGCAGGCTCAGGAGGCAGGTCTTAGCGCAAATGCACACAGATTCACTTGGGTGCTGGGTACACATTTCCACCTCTGCAAGGTGAGAGTCCTGTCCCTTCCATCCCCACCACATCTCAGGTGGCCGCAGTGGGACACTCACAGGGGCCTTGAGTGGCTCCTACAACTCACAAGGGAAGCTTCTCCTTGAGCTTTGAGTACTTACATTTTGTCCTCAATGATTCATTAACTTAGATCCATCGGTTAAATTTAATGGCGCATCCTAAATGGGGAAGAGTAGCGGAGAGCACATGAGTAATGGTACTGAGAGAAAAGAATGTGTACTTATCTATACCCTGCCCAGAGGTAAACAGAGGAAATAAAGTTATAAAGAGAAGCATCCACACTGACAATGGCTAGCAAAAACTAAAATATCCCATTTCACTAAATATAACCTTGTAATCTACATGCTTATGTGTATATTTTGCAAAAATAAAAAAGAAGCAAAACATGCCAGTTAGGCCATGGTAAGAGCTCACTGATTGTAAAAGATGTTTCACTTTAAGAAATGCTAAAAATGTGGAAACACCTAAGTTAAAATTAATGAACTGTGGTGCTAAAAGTCACGCTGAGTCTCAGCTAACCAAGAATGGCCATTCTCGAGGCATCCAGACCATTTGTTTCCAAGGAAGTTCTTATGAGCATCTATTGGGTTGAAAAAAATAACTGCTAACTAATACAGAAATTTAGGTGATTTTGGTGACTGCTTGAAAGACAAGTCACCAAGTCAAAAGTCTCCTTCAAGATTTATAAATGTGTAGATTTTACAAATCAAGAAAAGTGTGCTCGGCTGGAAAGTTTTGCATGAAGAGGAGGATGGAGAGGGATTTCAATGACAGTAGGTTCTTGCTCTGATTCTGTCCTGGATGAGCTGGTTGCCTGTGCACACCATATGGGTAACCGTGGGCACATCCTACAGGTGCCATAGGCCTTAACTTTCTTTCTTGGCAGAGTCAGTGGGTTGGACCAGATTTCCTTTCGAACCCAACAGTCATTTCCCAGCTCTCCCCTTTTATAAAGCTATGGTCCTAAATTCAAGTGTTCCCATCTCAGTCAGTCCAAATGTCAAGTTCAAATGAACTCAGTGTGCAAAATTCCACAAAGAGTATGCTCAGGGGACTCTCCATCTCAGCATGATATTCTACATTTATAAAATTCTGAAAAGAATGAGCAAAGTGTGCCAAGTTGACTCTGATGAATCCCAGGTACTGGATGACAGTACTGCTAGACCCCCCAGGGCTATGCCTGACAACAGTGCTTACCTCTGCTGCCCTGCGCTCCCCCTCAGTGAAGACACCCGCATCCTCAAGGCATGTCTGATCTGAAAAGCAGTGACAGGCAGCATGCCGTTACAGACCTCTCCAGAGTTCTCCAGGCTCAGACCCATGTCCTGAACCCTTGAGACTATGACTGTGGCAAAACCAATGTCAGAGAGCAGAGCGTACACTTAGCAAATAATGAGCCCTGCACCCAAGCTAGGGTGCCATGAGAGCGAGAGTTAGCATTCAGATGGGAACTCGGGTCACGGTTCTGTCCTTTTCCCCAGCACAACTCACACAGCCCAGCAGACTTGATGAGGAGCCAAACACAGGTGAGTGGAACTGTCTGCCCCCTTTGCTCCTCACACCAGGGACGCCGATCTGTCCTCATAAATCCAACTGCCCTACACCACACTCTCGCAGTCGAACTGCCTCATCCTCCTGCCTCCTTCTGGCCATATCTGACAGATAAACCCAATTCAAATTACCTTGTGGTCCATGATGGTTCCAAACAGCAAGATGAAGAAACCCTGGAGTAAAATGCAACAGAATCATGAGGGACAGCTTTGCAACCTGTATCCCAGCTGTTACTTGAACTCTGAGCTTGCAGAGAATTTCTATGGAATTGCTGTCAAGTTAGACATCAGACACCTGTGTGCATGGCCATGGAGGGGAGTTTCCTTTGAATTATCCCTTTTCCTGAGGAGGGCCATGTCCACAGGAGTGCGCATGAAGAGTGCTGGTGTTCATTGGTGCTCCTTATGAAATCCCTTTACATCCCAAATGTTGAAGTAGCTGTTCCTACTCAGGATGGCAGAGATAGATAACACAGAGGCTTATATTTCAAAATCAAAAGCATGGAAGTTATGTTAAGAAATGAAGCTGAGCTGGCCAGATAGTTCAGACTAAAGTGCCTGCTTAGGCAGAGAGCAGCAGCCCAGGTTCAATCCCCATTGTGCCACGCCAGCCTGCCAACAGAGTGTACAGAAATGGCCATTGAAACTTGGGGTAGTGCCGCATGCCTATAATCCCAGCACTTGGGAGGCTGAAAACAGGAGAATCACTGTGAGTCCAATCTACATAGTGAAACCCTGTACTAAATACAAAAAAAAAAGAGAGAGAAATGAAGCTGAAGTCAACGTTCCATATGTGTGGGACCATGAGCTCTGTGCTAGAGGGTAAAACTTCTACAGAAAAGAGAGAGAAAGCTTTATAGACCTAGACAGGCAGAAGGGTCTCCTCCCCATGCCAGGGTTATTTCATGGTAGAGAGGCACCAGTGAGATGACTACAAATGTTAAACGTGAGTCACAAGGAAAGCTTACTGAGAAAAGAGGATTGTGCAAAACTAAAAGTACTGAGTATTTTTCTTTCTTCCAGAAAAAATAATAAGAAGAAATATATATGATCTGAAAAAAAAAAAAGACAGAAAAATAAATTCTTGGCATTTCACTACATTGTAAAGGCAGAAAAACAATGAAGTCATTAATCACTAGAGTAACTTTAAGAGTGAAAAATACCAGGGGTATAGTTCAGTGGCATAAGCACCTGCCTGGTAAGCACAAAGTTCCAAGTTCAATCCCCAGTACCACAAAGAAAAAAAAAAAAAACTGATATCATCAAAGGGTTTCTCTTTAAAGTAATGAAAAAGGAAGAGAAAACCCAATGTGCCTTATAGCTAGGAAAGCGTTATGAGTAAAATCTGAGCCTGAACTTCTTTAAAGTCCATTTTATCTTCCATATCTTACCTTCAGGAAGAGTAACAGTGACATGTTAATAAAGATACTCTGTGGCTTTATCAAGGAGGGCATGTCTATGATTTCAGGCAGTGGCCAGAATTTTTTTCTGCAAAGAGGCAGACAGTAAATATCTTACTGTCCTTGCGGTTGTACTGTCTGCCACAGTGACTCCAGTGGGCCGTGGTAGCTCGGTAGCAGACAGGGGAGATGCAAAGAAATGAGCACATCTGTGTTCAGCCAGAGCTTATTTACACAAACGGGAGGCAAGTCACAGTTTGCCAGCCCCTGATTAAAAGCATAGCTAAGGCTGGGGCCCTGCCAGATGTCCTGTTACAGGCGTAGAAAACAATTTAGCTAATGATAGCTTTTCCAGGGTACAAGTTTAGTAGCAAGACACAGTAAAACAACTCCAAGATGAACAATTTCACCAGGCCAAGTAAGTGAGAGCCGGGAAGCACGACAGAGATCATCTTAGATATGTATCTTTAATTTACAAAGGAGAAGCTTGGGGCCAGAGAAACTAACCTTCATAAGAGCAGGGAGCATATGACAAGGTCTTTTGAGGCTGTTGTGGCATGTGGTGCTGGGAATCGAACTGTGGTCCCCTGCACCTGCCTAAGCTTGCCTAAGAAGATGCTTTAGACCCCTAAGCTATCTCACCAGCCCCAACACGGGTGTTTTCCTGTCAATAACAAGTTACATGTATTTCACAGAGTATAGCAGGGAAAACATGAGGATTCCCAACTGGTTAATACCCAAAGTGATTGCCAACGACCTCTCCGCGTACTGCACAAAATGGCTATTTCACCTAGGATCCAGGCCACTGGTAAAAGATAACATTGTGCTTCTTTTAAAGCAGGACCCCACAGTAGCTTCAAACACTGCTAGAGAGTCCTCTAAAAGAGAAGGTCTTTCTCTGACACTGAAATTTGGAAGGAGACAAGCAGACTGGGGAGTAGAGAAGGAAAGAGAGTGCGCCCAACTGGCCTGATAAGCCAAATCCAACTTGACAGTCAACAGGGTAAGAAGGGCCACAGCTTCAGTTACAGGAGGGAACAGAAGGAACTTTTTGTGTTCTACGACCGTCAGGGGTGGCAGGTTTTGTTGTATGCAGAAGGATACCTGGGGCTTACCTGGAAAGCATTGAGCAAAGCAAAAATGATGTGGAAAATCACAGATGTGCCTTCGATGAGTGTAGCTATCCCAAACCCCCAAGTCAGCCCCAGAAGTGGGGTGAGGATTATGACATTCTTGCTGATCCTCCTAATAATGGCCACATCCTGGGAGTTGGAGCTGCCGATAAAAGGCCTCTGGGTGTTGAAAGCAACAACGATGACCACAGCAAGATTGATGGCTACGATGACCATGGCTGGGATGGCAAACGCAAACAGGGCTTTGCTCATGTCCCAGTTCAGCCAGCACACGTCCTGTCTCATGTAGCTTTTTGCTGGCTCTGTGATAGCTACCGTGATGGCTGCAATAACCAAGGGGCACCCGTAGCCAATAGCAAAGCCAATGGCTATCATGCAGGACTTCATCATTCTCCGGAAAACCACTAGTATCCCATAGAGGATGAGCAGTGCCTTGAAAAGCATCCAGAAGAACAGAGAGAGGTAGAAAAAGTGGCTGAAGAAGGTCACAGCCACGCACCAGTTATAGCTCTTGGCCTTGACGTCGAAGTTGGAGCCAATGATGAACCACAGGTTGGCAGCCAGAAGGGACACAGCTATGTTCACGAGGCACACGTGCCGCATGTGTGACATCTCTGTCACAGCTACCCGGGGCCAAACCAAGGCTTCAATGATCAGGCAGAGAAGCAGGCTGACGATGGAGATGCTGAGCCCTACGCAAGTAACATAGTCCAGGACTCTGTCCTCCATCAGCCGTGGGGACATCAGAATGGAAAACGACTTCATTGTGCTGGTACAGTTACAGCGGCATTGCACCATGCTCCTGGCATCCAACATGGTTTTACACACTGTTGTATCCCACACACTTTTCCTGGAGTGCCAGCCAGCACACTGTGCTCTGGCATTCTGAGATTTGTTGATTTTCTCAAAGGTGAGGAGGATTTCTCTCAGCCTTTCTGGCAACATGACTGACAGAACCAGACCATTGGGGGTTCTGGATAGACTCCCATTGGGTGAATGGGTCTCTTTCAGAATGGCTCCCAGTGTGGGGAATGCTATACCAATGGCTTGGGACACATTGGTCAGTTTCTGAAGCTCCCGCTGGGGAATCTCTACCATTCCTGAGATCCCTTCTGTGCTGTTATTCATGCTTATGGAGAAATGGAGATGCCTCCCCGAGGTGTTGTGATGGATAGGAAAGGCCTTGGTCTGGATGAAGAGCTCATCCACAACAGCCTCAGATTCATTGTGGACGCGGAGCTGCCTGGCAAAAGAATTCACCGAGTGCAATAAATCCGAGCTGGCTTTCTTATCAGGAACAAAAGTCCAATTCGAAAGGGCTGCTGGATGGAGGATGTGGTTCACCACTTTACTATAGCTCTGCAAGGGACAGAAGTTCAGGATGGCACAAAATCAATTTCTAAAATCAGAAATTTCTGAGAAGCTCATCATCTGATCCTCCCTCAGCCTTCCCATGCGTTAGAGTTTCGCATTAGTAGGGCTGCACAAGAGGAAAGAAAGCATGCCCGCTTTATTGTTGTACCACAGGCAGCATTTCCACTCTACGTCTGGCACCCACATTTCCCATGAGATACACACACAGCAGCGGTGGATTCTACAGTGCTCTAAGTTTGAGAAACACTGCACACTACGTCCGTACCATGACTCCCTCCTGCTGCGATGAGTACCAACGTTCGTGAACACAAGGCAGGCTGTCAAAGACTGTGTTGTGCATACAGCAACCTGCTTGGCTTTCCTCACCTACTCACTCCAGCAGTTGGAAAAATGGAAATGCCTCCCCCTTAACATCTTTTGGAACACTTAGTTGTGTTCTGCAGAAAACAGCTGGGAAAGTGGTACGATGGATTCGGTCTTGCTCATGGTCATCAGCGGGCAATAAAAATATTCTAACATCTTGAGAGCTTCCACATATAGAGTGGATCAGTATGCACAAATCAAAGAGAAGGCCTGTGACTGTTATTATGGTGGTTGTTCATTTTACCCTGAGAAGTACATATGAAACTAAAAAAGTACAAGACCTTTTAAAATACTGTCAGCACCTAATGAAATCAGCCCAGAGTACCTTCATTTTCTCTTGAGTCACTTTTTCCGACAACTGTGTAGAAATGTTTCTTAATAACTCCACTACAAAGGCAATATTTCCAGATGTGGCTTCGGATGACTTCACAGGATTAATGATGCAGGCAAAGTCAAGGGGACAGTGCTTTTGGATCCCTTGAGTGACGCTCTCCATGGACTCTGGAGCTTGCAGGTCAAGAATTTGCAGAGGGATTGAAGCCGAGGCTAAGGAAAGCCGTGAAGCAGCATCTGAGTCCTGGTCCAAAAAACTCTCATTCAGAAATGACAGCACCATCACCCCAAGAAACCTGCTTGTATACATAAGTACATCTTTTCCCCTGCTTTCTTTTGTCCTTTTTTCTCATCCCAGATTTTTTTTTTTCTTGCCATTGAACAAATTCTTTTCCTCTCACAGTACCTATTGTACCTTTCAGATTTTATTTCAGGTTCTCACACTAGCAAGACAATACGACGTTTGCACAGGTGGGTCTGATTTATTTTGCTTACCAATACAGTTTCTAACTGCATCCACTTATCTACAAAAGCCTCAAATTTATCTTTCTTATAGCTGAGTAATAATCCATCTGAAAAGAGCAGCTAATGCTTAATTTTTTTTATTCTTATATTTTTCTTTTTATCCCAGATGAGAAATTTTATTTTTTTAATTTCTTATAACTTTTTTGTTGTTTTTCTTTTTTTGTTCGTTTTGTTTTGTTTTGTTTTATATGTTTACTGTGGGATCTACGAGGTCTCACTACAGAGATCAGAGTTTAGTGATCCTTCCTGTTTTTCAGCCTCCCAAGTGGTGGGATTACAAACACACCACCACGCCCAGTCTGGATTGCTGTCTCAGAGCCCCCAGGGGGCAGGGCTGGGGATTTGTTTTGTTTTAACCAATTTTGTACATTTATATCTGGTAATACAAACAACTAATTTGAAAATAACATCCTGCAATACAGCAAGCATTGTTGAATTCCTATTTGTTTAGTGTAATTTTGTATCATTTCTAATTTTCTTCTCTTACTCCCCCCAGCACACACCCCTACCCCTCCACCCCACCCTACCCCACCCCCAAGAACCAAGGATTGAACTCAGGCCCTTGCACTTGCCAGGCAAGCGCTTATTCTACTGAATCATCTCCCCGGCCCCTATTTTGTATTCTTTAAAAAATAAAAATTTTTGAAAAATGACTGAGCACCTAGCATGTTTCAGACGTAAGGCACTGAGAGCACCAGCAGCCCTCATGGGGACACCCATGGAGAAGCACTGGGTCCTCAGGGGGTGGAGGCTCAGGATGGAGAAGCAGAGACATACACGGAGGGCTGAAAGGCAGGAAGTCCTCCCAAATCCCTCCTGAGGTCAGATCCTGAGCTTTCCTACTTCTGTCTGCTCTTGGGACAGTGGCTTCTACACCACACTGTGACATCTGGTCCACTTTCCAGAGATGTGTGGGGGAAAAGCGCGGTCTAGAATTTCAAAGAAGAGCCGCCCTTGGGTTTTGCTGGTTCAAATACCAAAGGCCAAAGAGCTGCAAGGGTCAAGTTTGAACTCACTAGCTATAAGTTCCTCACTTCCTGACCCTCTCCCCTGGATTCCTCAGAATAGGACCTTGAAAAAGTCCAACAGTAATTTATCTGCTCTAACCCATGTCTCTGTTCCACAGTCACAAGGATGTCTTGGTGATTCCCTAGCTAAGTGAAGGGCACCATCTGCAGTCCCTTCACAAACACCCTGCTGACACTGCGGGGGAAGTGTGAGTGCGGACAGCCCCAGGCTTCCATGTGATTGGGAGGACAATAGAAATAAATGGTTGCAAACGGGAAGGATAGATGTAAAATAAAAGGTTTTCATTTTAACCAAGATACATGGAATTCACTGAATTTCTATTCCTTCTCGATCACACATCTCACCTTTCTTTTGGTCAAGGGACTGAAAGCATTAGAAAAAGATAACCAGTTTAATTTAATTCTGGTGTAATTATTTAGAAAACAGATCAGCCCAAGGTACACAAATCCACCTTTAAAACTAAACTGAACCTCTAAGCAGTCATTTGCTCTATAAGGTAAATACATTTCAAATCTTTTTAGGAGAGAAACATTTGAGAGGGAGAAATAGTGATAGCTGGGAGGAAGGGTCCCAGAGAGTTGGAGTAAGGAAAGAAGAACATGACACCAAGTCAACCCACTCGCTGGATTTTCCTAAATCCGGGTCTGACACTATCATCTTGCTGAACAGATGACAATAAAAATGTGTCCACCACCTCAAGATTAGCTGTCATCCAATAATATGTAAATGCCCCACCTTGAAAAGTGACTCCACAGAAAGGCTTGTACAGGTCTCCGTCGACTTTTGCCACACTTTTTGGTGACACACATAGCCTATTTCTCCACGGAAGGGCTTAGCACAGGGCTGGCGGCAGCTGGAGGAAGCGATGCACAGCCCCTGGCATTTCTCTGAAAGGAAACAACAGCCAGTGAGAGGCCAGATTAGCAACTCCACACTGTGACCAGGAGTCTGGACTCCTTCTGGGATATCAGGTCCCTTCCCAGGAGAGCTGACACTGGTCTGGAACTACTGCAAGGAGTCAAGGGTGCCAGGCTGCCCGTGAGGCTGCCATAAGAGCTGTGAGCAGCTTTGCAAGGGCACCTGCTCTTTCAGTGAGGCACGACACCCTCCTCCCTGCCCCCAGAGGCAGGGAGATGGGGGCAGGGTGGGTCCTGAAGCACCTTGTGCTATGCTAGCTGGGAGGCCCTGAAGACAGTATGCACTCCTGAGAAAATATAATTGACAAGAGCGGTACATTTGTACAGAAGGATACAAGTGGAGCCACCGGATAAAAGAAAGAAAGCTTATGTCAATGTTAATTTATTTCCAGGTACACTGGATTCTCATTCACAGGAATTATGTTCTATAAGTCCCAGTGAACAAAGAATTAGTCATTTCAGAGCCCACACTCCTGGGTAATGCAAGGTAGACTCCTGCCAGTTTCTATGCACATTTTCACGAACTCATCAACTCAGAACCCGTTTTAGTCATGTCACGGTTGAAAGGCAACTGATTAAGTCTACAGTGCTGCTCCCTTCTATCAGACATATTTCCGCCATAAAGCACAGCACAGCCTTCTCAGCTTTAGGAGCACAGGACAGTACATCAGCACTGTGAGAAGGGCGCATTTCTGATAGAGATATCACCCTGTAAAAAAAAAAAAAAAAACAGAGCTGGGAACATGTCTGTGGGTGCACATCGGTAATCTCAACGTCTAGGAGGCAGAGGCGAGAGGGTCATGAGTTTGAGGTCAGTCTGGGCCACTTAGTAGATCCAAGTCCAGTCTGGACCACGCAGCAAGACCATGTCTCAGAAGAACAAAACAAAAGTAAAACTGCACAACTGTGGCACTGTAGCAGAAGCGGAGCAAGCAAGGCATAGCCTGGTCCAGCCTTAGCCAGGAACGTGTGTGCGATGATTTCTGACCGTATCTGCATATGACCGAGTGAGCACTGGGAGCGTTCAATCGGGGAAATGTCCAGGAAGAGGAAAATCTCTGAATATAGCATCTGTATATGACAATGGGCTGTAAATGTTCAGATGCACACAGACCAATTTTCAGGTGTACACAAGATCTGGGCAGTGGTAATCTATTTATTGTTTGTCTGAAATTAAGATTGAACCCAGTACCCTATATTTTCATCTGGTATGTAGGACAACTCTAACCAGAGATTAAATGCTTTTGGCTTTGTGGGTCACGGGGCAAATATACAAACATATGGACGTAGCCAATGATCATCTGTAGGTGGCAGATAGAACTGTATCCCCATAAAACTCTACATCTACAAGGACTGGTGTTGGGCCACATTTGGCCGGGGGGGAGGGGTGAAGCCTGGATTATCAGAAGGGAAGTCCCCTCAAGAATTGCCTTAGCGGCCAGGCGCGGTGGCGCGTGCCTGTAATCCCAGCACTCAGGAGGCTGAGGCAGGAGGATTGTTGTGAGTTCGAGACCAGCCTGAGCTACAAAGTTAGTTTAAGGCCAGCCTGAACTGCATAGTGAGACCCTGTCTTAAAAAGACAAAAAAAAAAAAAAGAATTGCCTTAGGACGGCGGTGGTGCAGTAAGAGGAGCAGTCCCAGGTTTGAGAAAGCCAATCAGGTGACTGTGGGCTGAGGGCTAAGGGTGCATCTGAACTAGGGCAGGGATGGCTCTGCTTTGCTCGGTTTTTTGGGAAAGGCCACACACACCAGTGGGTTTGCCTCTTTCCTGACATCTATCACATATCCTGGTTTTTACAATTTAGATGCCCAGTGTTGGCCTTACTTCTTTTCTTCATGCATTTGGTTGGAGTGATGCCTTAATGCCATTCCAAATATTTAATGAGGTGGCATTTTGCACATCATTTGGAACAGGTTGTCATGAAGGCCCAACAAATGTAAGTTGCCTGTCTTTCCTCTCCCTAGTTTCACATCTAGCTTAAGGTATACCTGCCACCAAAATGATGCCTAGCCATCGCTGTGCATAAGCCAGCTACTCCTACAATTTGGGTGAGAGCATAGATTTCATCCTATTATTACCAAAGATTACCCTTGCTGTTTACCTCTCACTTCTGAAGAGGGAAGGGTTTCACACCGCAGTAACCACACGCCTAGCTTCATAGACCTCACAGCACCAGAGCGCTTACATTTAAGCCCGCTCAAAAAGCTTTGAAGAAAAAGTGAATCTTTACATCTTTCCTGTTCTGTCTCTGGTGAGCTGGTTAGGCTGTGTATTTATTTTCCTTTGGGTTTGAAAGCAGCCCTTTCTCTATTTTAAAGCACACATGAATCTTGGCTGGCTCGCTTCATTGTCCTTGCCATTGATGATCGCTCCTTTTCTTCAAATAAATACCCTTTGATGATGGTTTGTTTCATTTGTGAAGAAAAACTATCCATATAAATGGAGTACTTGCTGCAAGTTATGCTTCAGTTGGAAAGCCTGTGGTCTGGGGACATACTAGCAATACCAGTGTCCTTGCTTTCCCTGTCCTGTCCCCAAAGAGATGAAAACCATTTAACAGCCACCTACCTTCCATCTGTCCAGTCCTGGGTTTCCCTGAAGGGCTTTGAGGTTTATCTCCATCCTGCAAAACATAAATTCCAAAGAGCTCTTCACCATAGGACTCCTCTCATCTCTGCTCAGAGATTTTGCATAGACATGAGAAGAAAACGTGTAGGAAGGAAGCTGCAGCTGACCCACTGGAAGCCCTGCAGGAACTCACTAGATGAAACAGCAATGAGAGTACAGAGCGCACACCATCCTCCGGTGACAGAGGCTGCCTGTGCCCTGAAGGTCATGTTAGTGCCGCAGCTCTTTAGGAAAAGTCTTAGGCCTCTACAGCCAGCACCAACATGACAGATGCCAACATGGCACCTCCAAGCTGCTCTCCATCTACATTAACTGTAAAAGTAGGATATAGCTAGTCCAGTCCGCTGGGCACTGTGTTCTCTCAGAAGAAGAAATGCATAGAAACCAGGAATAGTCAGTGGTTGCCTTAATAAAATCACAACTCTTTCATGCGTGTCAAAGTTTATAAATATTATCTTTAGATTAGTATAACATAAATAAGGAAGACTCGGGAACTGAAACGACTTGTGGAGCTAGTGGCAAGCACAATTAAGATGCACGTCTGAATTACCCCTGCACCAGGCCGATCTCCTCTCGCCAGCGGTCCATCTACATTTTCCTTATGCACTAAAATGTGATTACTGGGGCCGGTGAGAAAGCCCAGCACCTAAGGCACCTGCTTAGACCAGCTTAGGTAAGCAACTGCAGCTTGATCCTGGGTACCACATGCCATGCCGACCCTACCCCCAGGGCTGAGGCTGAGCTGGCCAGAGTCCAGGCGTAGTGGCACACACCTGCAATCCCAGTGCTGGGGAGGCTGAAAGCACCAGGATCACTATGAGTCCAAACTGCATAGTGAGACCCTGCAACAACCAAATGCATTAAAAAATAATAATAATAATTTTAAAATGTGATTATTTTACTAATGGTCCCTGGCCTACTCCCTGCCACCTCTCAATCTTCTGTTTTTTTTAGAAAGTTATTGTCAGCAAGAGTATCATTGTAGTCATTCAAAATTTTATTGGAAAGGATGTGTTATTTATCAGAAACCTAAACATCAAGGCACTTCTTACCTAGGAATGGGTTAAACTTACTTTAATGTGAATCCTGGGTCTATAGTGGAAACATTCTGCAGCCAGAAAGAGCACACAACAGCAAAGCGTGGTGGCCTGGAACTTCATCTTCACACCAAGGGCCTTAGCCTGCAATTGAGAAGAAGGCAGAACCGGCTGAAGCTGTGACCCTCATGAGGCTCACCAGGTCCCTAGCAGCTCCTCAGCCACTCCACAGTGAGCCAAGGGCAGTAGATCTGTCCACACCAAAGCAACCCAAGTGATAGATGCCAGATCTGCTTCCAACCCAGCTAAGATGCGAAAAAGAAAATCCCTCTGTTGAGCAGTCTAGAGTACAGGGCAACAGGGAAGCCGTACGTTACATAGATCAACAAAGCATCACTCTTTATCGAGACCTCAAGTTCTTCAATAGTAACATGTATCAAATTTTCCTATTTGCCAATGAGGATGGCACAGCACACTCTCTGCATTCATTTATTGAGTCGTGCGCAGAGAGATGGGATTACTATCTTCACCTCATCCTCAAGCAAACTAGGGCACAGTTAAGCAACCACAAGACCAGAATGTATTTCATTTACATCTGAGCTTGAGCTATATAATTATCCACTACTTGTTTATCAAGAACTTGTAGCCAACAGCAAAAGTCAAAGGCAACACAACAGGAGAGAAACTTCACAATGAGAGCAGTGTATCCACTGACTAAATTTTCCTTCAATTTGGAAACTCTGCCTGCTTTATCTAGAGTAGATAAACAATTTAGCTTTTGTTACTACTGTATGTGACCACAGCCTTGTGCCCTAGCCTGGGAATCTGTGGAACACTGGCCCATGGAAGACAGAGGTATTTCAAGGCCAACCACCACCCCAACATTCTCCTGCCACAACAAACACAGGTCCAAGTAACTCTGAACTTCTGGTCATTCCAGTAGTCAAGAGACAACTTCACCCAGGCTTTACCAGAGTTACTCGTTCATCAAAAATACTTTGGGGAGTCAGGGAGATAGCTCAGAAGAATAAACGTTTGCCTGGCAAGCACAAGGGCCTGAGTTCAATCCCCAGTTCCTCCAAAATAAATAAATAAATAAATAAAGTATATGTCACCTTATAAAAATACTTTGGGGAACTTAAAGATGCTATTCCATAAAAATTGGTTCTTTTGGAGGGAAACACTTAAATGTACCCTGACTCAGACTGTGTGTGTCCTCACTGAGCACCTGCACTTCCCTGGTCCCCATGCAAGTGTCTAGATCAGACCCTCATATGCAAACATGAGAACCTGAAAGATTAGATAAAATCCAAAAGGTACAATAGATACTGCAAAAGGGAAAAAAGGGAAAGAATCTGTTCAGTGGGAAGGAAAACCTGGGATGAAAAGGGAAAAGGTACATTTTTGTATATATGCAGAGTAGTTTGAATAATTGCACTGCTGATTTCGGCTGGTCTATTGAAAGGAGCAGTTAATGCTTCAATTTTTCATTCTTATTTTTTCTTTTTAATTACTTATAACTTTCTTTTTGTTTTTGCTCTGCTCTTCTTTTTTTTTAGCCAGTTTTGCACGTTGATATCTGGTAATCTGAACAACTAATTTGAGGGCAACATCATGCAAGACAGCAACCATCTTGAATTACTATTATTACTTTGTTAATGAAATTTTGTATCATTTCTAATGTGTTTACTATTTTGTTTTCTTTTTTAAATTTTAAATGCATTTTAATGATTGATTTTTAAAAGAAATACAGTAGAAATTACTCTTAGTCTAGTACGCCCATCATTGAATGCTTCTCGTGAAATGGTGTGGAGAAGACAGCATATAGCTCTTCCCTTAGTATTCTATCAAGTATTTGATCATTTGCATGAATGTCACTTTGAAAACAGACAAAAGTTTCATCATTCGGTGCATGAAATGGTGATAAGATGTTACAAATATCCAAGATCAAAGGCATCTCACTCTAATGATCACTCTAATGATCTATGTCTATGCGTAGTTTTCCACCTATCTCTATATCAGATCCTTCTCTCTCTGCCTCTCTGTCTCTGTCTCTCTGTCTGTCTGTCTGTCTGTCTGTCTGTCTCTCTCTCTCTCTCTCTCTCTCTCTCTCTCTCTCTCTCTCTCTCTCACCGGTCTTCTTTACCTAGCAATTACGCCATACTCTGAAGTTCTTACAGTTGAGGAGATCTCAAGACTTTGTTTACAAGAAAACACACATATATGGGTTCTGGGGTTTTAAAAAAAGTTTTTCCTGTTTTTTTGCCTACAGTTTTTACATATATCAGCAGGCCTATTTTGTGTCCTTAAAAACAAAGAAATAATTTTTTAAAAGAGCAAATAATTTTTAAAAACCATGAAAGGAAAAAAAAATGGGGATAACACAGGGAGAGGAGGACAGATTCAGAAATGAAGAACAAACCAGAAGAGAAAACCCAACGCAGAAGGTCTCTGCCTGGGGTCATCGGTGGGGAGGAGGTACACAGAGAGTTAGGAGCCATTTGTAAAGAAACTTCCTGTTTCCACACCACTTATCCACTTCCACCACAGTAAGTAACTAAGCCAGCAGGATAGCTCCTTCTCGAGGCCCATAAAAGCAATCAAAGCCTGTCCCAGTCCTGCCTCCCCTCACCTATGGCCACTTCTCTCTGAGCACCTTGCCACTGCCGTTCCCTTGTGCTTTTCACATGAACTGCAGTCCTGGGTGCTGAGAAAAGCCAGCCTCCCTCCTCTAAGCTGGTGACTACGACAGTGAGAAGGCAACTGTGCTGGCTTCTGCGCACAGCTACACCCAAACAAGCACCTGGGCACAGCAGGGGACAACACAGGGAGAGGGCCACAGCACCAGTGCGGGTGCTCTTAGCTCACAGCCACACCTAGGAGAGCAGAGGAAGCTTCAGCTGCCTCTGCCAGAGGGGAGCGCATGCTTCCCTGCCTCCTGTGCCCCATAGAAGCGCTGAAGGAACATGGACGTGTGAAGAAAGTGGGTGATGCATGGAGCACCCCACATGATGCTCACAGTGTGTGAGGGTTCATAGACTGTGACCCTGTGAGAAGTCTAGAAGCTTAATTAACCAAGTCACTCAGCAGTTCTCCATAGGGTGCATAGGACACGCCCTTACCGCTCTAGGGGGCTGTTCTCTGCATCAAGATGAGAAGTTTAGAAGTTTAACTAAGCCACTCAACAGCGGGCCAGGCTCCTCACTTTGTAAACATCCTGAACCTATGCAAGAGGAGGGCACAGACTTGGCACAGGGTGTGAGCGGCATGAGTGCTACCCCCGCCTAGGAGGGGGTGGCCTTCTTACCAAATAGGGGAGGAAGAGGCTTGCTCTCACTCTCAGCTCTTGGTGCTTTCGCTGTCTGCAGCTGCCCTGAACTCTTGCCCCTTAGCCGTGCCTCCCTGCCTTGGAGCCAGCTAATTATGGCCTGAAACCTCCACAAGCTGCGGGCTTCTTTAATTGTGGGTATCAGCTATTTTGACTGAGCAATGAGAGAAAAGAAGCTAAGACACAATGTTTGCCTCAAAATCATCTTTTAATAAAACCTTTTGCTACCTTATTCTACCAGGTGAATACACAGTTATCCCTTGGCAACCACAAAGCAGCACTTCCAAGGTGCCCCACAGATGCCCAAGTCTGCTTACATTCAAGTCCCTTACATGACAACTAAGGGGGGAAACACTTTATAAATAGCTTGCCCTGTTGCTTAGCCAGTGATGATCAAAGCCCTGTGTTTTGTACAGATTGTTTTTTTTTTTCCTGAATGTTTCATTATCTAGCTGGTCAGAACCTTTGTACAGAAGATCAAGAGATGAGAAATTATAGATAAAATTTGGTATCTGGTGATTTAAGCTGAAAAGCTCCCTAACACTCAGCTTGCTGTGAAGCTCATCCTTGTTATGCTACCTAGGTCTTGTATGGAAATGGAGTGTGAGGTCCCACGTAGG
>PVKA01032823.1:0-24926 GCA_004027165.1 Ctenomys sociabilis
CACCACCACCACCACTACCTACTCTATCAACACCACCACCATCACCTACACCATCATCACCACTACAAGCACCCTTATCACCCACATTATCATTACCATCACACCATTGTCACTGTTACCATCATTACCACCACTACCACCCTCACTAGCATTTGTTGACCAGCCATTTGTATAGAGTACAAGGCCAAGCATTTTATGGGTAGGTTTCCATTTATTCATATTATTATGGATTTTCTTGGAGATGTTAAACAACTGATTCAGGGTCATCAGGATAAGAAAGATAAAAAAAGAAACATGAGCTCTGAGCCCTGCCTTGGGGAAGTGAATGATCTGCTGACAAGCAAAATTAAAGTACACACAAAAGTAGTGATCATCAAGATGACATTATAACAAGTGCCAAATTACATGGTTCAGTCTGGAAATGCTGCAGATGTCAGGGACCAGGACTCATGAAGATCAGCATGTGTGGTAAGCATTTTGTTTTATAAAATTAACACATGTTGGTACTGGATGGGTAGGCATGCTAAACTGAAACTTTAGATACTCATTAGAATACACAAGAAGCCAGAAAAAGTTCTACCAACAGGGTCCTTGGGGACAACAGAAGTTAGACCTGGTCCTGTGTAAACTGGACTTGGGTGTTGTATCAGATCCAAGGACAGATTAGTATCAGGAAAATCTTGTGGATGGCAGCAGCAGGAATCCTGGCTCCCTCTTCTAAGGCTCCACTGTCAGTGGAACTTTACTATTGGCTGGTGTTTTTTTTTTTTTTTTTTTTTTTCTGGTCACCCTCAGCCTATACCTTCTGCAGAGATTTTTCAGACAGAGCATCTCATCAACCTGGTCATACCTCGCTGTCCTTCTTTGGGCAGAACTTTTACACCTGGAAAACTCATCAGTCCACAGCCAGCCCTATCGGCCTTGTGTAGGGGTCCATCCTCAGCAAAAGCTCATGTTCATCCAGAATGTGGTCACACATGCAGAAGGACCCTCATGAACATCAGTGTCCAAGTTGGGATCACTAATGTTTTCACTCTAAGGAAGCTTTACTGCCAAAAACACCTCACCTGGCTATTAATAGAGGGGAAGACTCAGAGAAGAAATGGACGTTGGCCTTACATTTCAATTTGAGAAATAATTTTATTTATTTATTTATTGACAAGGTCTTACTATTCTACCCAGAAAGGGCTCAAACTCAAATAGACCTTCTTGACTCACCTTCTAAGTTCTAGCATTAGGATAGACCACCAAGCCTGGCAGGAGAACAATAGCTTAGAAAAAGCACACCTTAGAAAAGGCTGGTTTTAGTTTTAGTAGCAGAGAACACCAAGAAAGGAAGACTAGACTTAGGGTCATATTTGAAGACCAGATAGAAGACCTTTCAAGTCTGGGAGAAATGTTTGGACAGTAGTTGTGAGGCAGTAGAGGGCCATCAGGGTTTGGAGTACAGCAGCCAAGTGAAAATGATGTTTGGGAATAACTGATGTGGAAGGTAAAGGTATGAGGCAGAAGGTGGAGCAAAGGATACAGTGACTGGGATTTTGTGTTAGTTAGCTTTCTGTCACAGTGCCAAGGTACCTGAGATCACAAACTTACAAGGAGCAAAAGTTTATTTTGGGTCATGGTTTCAGTCCATGGTTGATTGGCTGCATTGCTTTGGGGCTGTTCATGGGTGGAGTGTCATAGCAAGAGCATGAGCTCACCCAATGGCAGCTAGGCAGCAAGAGAGACAGAAGGGACCTGGGTTCCAATGTCTCTTTCAAGGGCATGCTCTTACTGATGGTGTGTCCTTCCACCAGCCCATAATTCCTAAAGATTCTATTACCTCCCAATAGTGCCACAGGCTGGGAACCAAATGTGCGATTTTTCCTTGTAGGGGGCTGGGGGAACATTTAAGATACAAATCCAGTCCAGAGGTGGTTACATTTGTCTAGATGTGTGATAGGAAACAGGAAAACAGAATTCTTTTTCAGAGATTTTAGTTTCTTATCCCTTAGGCACCTTTTAGGATTTCTAGACCCTTTTCAGACTTAGGCAATTAACACACTCACATGACACTGTGTTTATTAGATTCTCATGTGGTCCAGATTGAACAGCAACAAAAGACCTCTTTGAGCAAACTCAAATTATTGAATATATTGGTAATGAGTCACAAGTTGTGTTAAAAATAGCTATTTTGTTTATTTCGTTCACCTGTTTACTCAATTCCTGAACTAAACTCCTATAGTTTAGTTGTAATCTTCTTTTTACTCCTCTATGGTTTCTATTGATTATTATTATTATTATTATTATTATTTTACTTTTTCTCCATAAGAACTCCATTTCAGGTTTTGCAGAAATGACTTCAATTTTCATTCTTGGATTTTTTTTTTTTTTTATGTGTTCTTATATACTGCTACCCAGCCCTCTGTGGTGCCTCCAGAAAACAAGGATACTGAGAGTTTGATGAGCTGTTCTCTAAGGAAATAATTCAGGGTCTCTGGCTCTTCTTTAGAAGATAAGTCACTAAGATGTGATTAACAAACCACACACTAATGATGTTTTGTTCCTCCTAAACTAACACAAGTCATTCGATTGCAATAAATGAGTAGGTTTTAGGTTGCAGTTTTGGCCCTCAGCTTCTTGTTGGCCAGCAGTGGCCTAGTCCACCATCTGACTAGCAAGGTTTGAATGACTACTGACCGAAAAATACAATTGCTGTGAGACTTGTGTGGGAAAAAGAATTTCCATTGTCCTAGCATCGGGTTGGAAGATTAGAAATAGGAATGGATGTTACTGAAAGGGTGGCTGTTTTCCTTGGGTTCATCTTATCTAAGTTGTTTTTATATTTACGGCAGGTGCTGAAATACTACCGACCTACAGGTCCAGACTTCTCTGTGCTTCATTTTATAAATAAAGTTTTATTGGAACACAGCTGTGCTCATTACTATATGTCCTGGCTATGGTTACTTTTCCAGTAAGATAAAAGGGAAGTCACTGCAGACACCTGTGACCTGCAATTCTTAAATCTAATTATTATTTGGATCTAAATTTATAGAGAGAGCTTGCCAAACCCAGATCTAAAGTGTCTTAGGGATACCATAATATATTGCTCGAGAGATTGAGCAATCACTTTTGTTTCCGTTGGGTGGGGGGAGAGGCAAATGATGAAATAAGTAAAAGGTAGTATGTAAAAATAAAAATAGAAAAAAATAGTCAAAACAAAGAGCCGGTTTAAAAAAAAAAAAAACCCAAGGTTTAAGCCAAGGCCTTTGTCTGAACTAGTCCCTTTGAAACTGCTGGAAAAATGCGTTCTGTGTCTGAGGCAATGCCGGTGTCAGAGAGGCTTCAGGAGGGTAGAGGGGTCATGGTTACCTCACCTTGGGGTAGTACAAAAAATTTATATATATTTTTTTGGGTAGGGAAGAAGGTGGACTTTTGCACTGGGCTACAGCCACAGCCCTTACCTTTTAATGTTTTTTCTTTTTAGAGAAGTTTTTGCTAGGTTGCCCTAATGGAACTTGATCTTGTGATCTTTTTGCCTCAGCTCCTCAGAGTGCTGTACAGGGGTGTGCCACTTTACCTGGCATGAGAGACTTTTTAAATTTATTTTTTATGTATTTAGTACAGGGTCTACATGGTCTCACTACAAAGATTGAACTTGTAGTGATCCTCCTGTTTGCAGCCTCCCAAGCGCTGGGATTACAGGCATGCACCACCACATCCAATGTCATTTGCTTCAGTGTGCCCTAGGGCTGGGGCCAGTACGGCACAGTGGGGATTGAACCCCAGTCCCTGCATCTGCCTAAGCAGGCACTTTAGTCTGCTGAGCTATCTAGCCCGACACATTTTGAACTATGGGAACCAATTTCTTCTTCCCTTCCAGTGTCCTATTGTGCTCCTTCATACTCACCTTGTCCTCATGCAGGCTGCTTCAGGACCTGTGTGTGTCCCTTCTTTCTTTTTGCAGTTTCCTTCAACACTAACCATATTTAGGAGGTCTACTAACATGTGGTTGGGAGGACAGAGGCAGTTGCAAGAAGCCTCCTTCGCAGGGATGGGGCAAACCTCCAGTCTGTCCTGCTGAAGAGTTTCCTGAGAGAACATATGTCACTTGGGGAAAGCAGGCAGAAGCGATCAGCTGACTTTCTGGCAGGCTCAGCCACAGAGTAGCCTGGGCCATGGAGAAGACATTTCTGTTTTCTCTCTCAACTCATTTTTTGCTATTTATATTCAAATGTCATCTTCTGCCAAAGGTTTCCTTGAGAAGAGGTAGTGGGCTTTCAGGGAGGCAGCTCCCAGCACTCAGGCCAGCCCCTGGGTAATCTGAAAGTGTGGCTTGCATCCAACAGGGCCATATGTCATGTAAGTCTAACCAGGATTGCTGCCAAGCCAAGCTATTCTTATTGCCACCCAGAGTAGGTTCCAAAAGAAAAATCTGGAATGGGGTACACGGATCATAGAGTAGAGTGGAGGTTACTCCCAAGTCCAAAGCTGTGAAATGTACACTTGATCAAATATAAAATCAAAATGGCCATTCATTGAGGGTTAATGCCAGGGTTGTTTTTGCCCAGAATTAATTGGGAAGAAGGACTCAGGCAGAGAAAGAGGCATAGACAGGGTGTGATGATTTGATATGATCTCTTGATTCTTCAGTGGCACTAACAACTGCGGTGGAGATGGCTTTGCCAGCTGGTATACCAACAGGAACTCTGGTTCATAGGTGTATACAAAGCCTTGTCACAACACTGGCCTAAAATGTGTGGGGAGTGTTTTCTGTGCAAACTTTTCAGCCTGTGCTCTTCTGGGTTGTTTTTCTTAACTGATCAAATGAACTGTATGACAGTCCCACTGTTAAATATACATAGGGCCAGCAATGTGGGAGCATTGTGGCAGCAGCTGCTGGTACACACACACACACACACACACACACACACACACACATGAAGAATGTCCACTCTCACTGATATTTGGAGGCATCACTCAATTGTTGAGGGCCCAAATAAAATCAAAAGAGGTAGTGAGAATTCTCTCTCCATCTTCTTGAATTGAAACCTTTATCTTTCATGTCCTTGGCCTTTACTGCTGTTGGTTTTTAAACTGTTGGATTCCAGAATTTAGACCAAGCTCCCTATCATCACTTGGGCTTTAGCCTTAGCCTATTAGATCCTCTGGTTTTCAGCTTTTTGGACCCAGATTGAATTATATCACTAGACTACCTGGTTCAACAGCTTATGGATGGCATATCTTGAAAATATCAGCTTCCATAATCATGTGAACCTTCTCATAATCTCTCTATCATCTATCTATCTATCTATCTGTCTGTCTGTCTGTCTGTCTGTCTGTCTGTCTGTCTGTCTGTCTGTCTATCTGTCTGTCTATATCACCAACTTATGAGCAGTGCAATTCTAGGAGAATATTTGTAGGTCATATTTGTTCATAAATATGATGAAGTGAATTGTATATATCTTATATATGTTGTATATTTTTACAATGAAAAACATAAACAATAGAACATACACACACACTCAAATACTGGTAAATAACTACTTTTATTCCGATTGTTACCTTTAAATGGTGGGACAGTAGTTTTTTGATTTGTTTACATATACAAATTTTCATAATTCGAGGTTCCTATCTATTAGAGTTCACAACTCAAATGTATGTAATTTGATGACCTACTCTATATGTATCCTATTGGTCTGTTCCTCTGAAGAACCTTGACAAATACAGTCATATTATAGACATCAGAATAGAGAACGGGATAGAAGAAGTAAAGGGTACATATGCCTTAAGAGAATGTTTACAGAGAATACTACATAAAACTGAATGTTCATTTCATTGACTAGAATTTAGTCATATGAGCACATGTAGCTGCAAGAGAGTCTGGAAAGTAAACTGTATTTAGATGTCTATGTTTCTCAACCTGTCACTGGTAGTTGTATTACCAGAGAAGGAGAGAAAGCATATTTAGAAGGAACTAGTAGTACCTATTACAGATTTGAAGGGTTTTGAATACAACATTAGAAAGATACAAAATGAGCATTAAAGTTTATAGGAAGATATTTTGTGTAGGGGAGTTACATGAAAAAGCATTTTATGAAGATTAACTAGGCAGTAGTGAATAGACAGATTAACATGTGAAGAAAGAAAACACGAGACTGCTAGGGCTACCTTATTATTGCAGGGGAGAATTAGTGTATTCATGAAACTATAGTGAAGATTATGTATTAACCTTTGTGGTAAGTTTCTGGAACTCCTTGAATGCCCAAAGGACTTGGTTCATGTATCCCACTCCAAGGATGCACTTTTTGGTATTGATGGCATATGCTCATGCCACTGCCTTAATGATGGGACAGCCTTCTTTTTTCTCCTCACTCTTCTTTGAAGGAGCCTTCTTCCTGGCCCAGTTTGGAAAGGTAGAGTATAAGGATTGTTAAAAATATGCACATTTGACTTCCCTGGTAAAATACCAAGCCTAGATATTACTGGACCCTTATTTCTATATGGATGTCATTTGCTAGAGTTGCGAGTGAAGTTTGAATTCTCCACTTTTTGTGGTTCCCTACCACTCTTTATAGTCCTTGATTGTGGCCTATTTATCTATTTGTGTTATCTGCCTGGTCCCTATTGGATCTGAATATTCCAGTTCTTTTTCTAGGATTTGGAAACGATGTTAGACCAGAGATACAGATTTGAGAGTCATACTTTTTGGAAGTGAGACATGAAGCTATTGGAATAAATGCAACTCTTGAGGAGGAGAGAATAAGAAGAGAAAATAGGTCTATAAACATTGAGGCATCATGCATTATTTATAAATCAGGACAGATGACCCCTGAAATCAGTGGACATGGAAGGTGTATATCAGAGAGGTAGAAGAAAACTCAGAAGTATGGTACTGAAAAAACTGAAAGAGAAAATCATTCTGGGATGGAATCCATCTAGTCCAAATGTACAGAAAAAGAGAAGAAAATGGATTTCTTCCAAAGGCCATTTGCCTTGGAGATTAGAAGACTGCAGAGTTTCAGTAGAGTTGCAGAGGGCAAAAGTCAAGTGGAAAACTGCTTTGATGGTCTTGGCAATCTGAGCTCAGCTTTATGAAGATTTTGGGTATAGAAGATGGCAGAGTAGCCTTGCTTTAAATGTCCTACACTCCAAATGACAGCCTCAGGTGGAGGCTGGATAGGAAGGACAGGACTATACTCCAGGGAGAAATTGCCATCCTGTTGCCCACGTGTGAAGTGCAGGGTGCCTCATTGAATGCCCACAGAACTCTTGGATTCAGAGCTCATTGTTCAACTTTGCTGAGGATTTGCTCAGTGTGATTAAGGCAGCACCAGTGCTGGAGGGGGAAAATGTGAAGGTGGCTTCTGTCATCCCAGGTGCTGTTGTGTACCGGCCAGTTCATTCCAGGAGGATGGCTGAATCACATCTTTTACTCTGTTCCTGGATCTTAGCATGTTTTGTGGTGTTATAGCTGAAATCCTTAGGGTGGGTACTTTATAACCCAAGGCAGACTTATTTGGCTCACAGTTCCATGGATTTGTGTACTTGGCACCAGCATCTACTGGCTGTGGGGAGGACCTCATGGTGGATGTGCTCACAAAGTTGAAAAGAGGGGCAGAAAAGACCAAGTGGTCAGGTGCCAGGAGCGAGGTGTGTTCTTCTCATAGTAGATGCTTGAATGAACGGTATTGTTCTTTTCCTCTTCTCAGACCGGTATTGTTCTTTTCCAAGGGCAACATGTACAATATTTAAATATGCTCTTCTCTTAAAGTTTCCACCAGCTCAGTAGCATCACACAGGAGTATCAGCCTCTAGCATTGCCTTTTGGGGGACCCTAAAACCAGGAGGAAATTGAGACCAAGACAAGCTAGATGATTTCATAAAGTCACACAACTTATAAACAGTGGAGCTTCCATTAAACTACTTTCTCTTTTGCCTACTATGGACTCAGCTGTCCCATTTAGAGCCAGAATCCATTGGCAGAATGATTGGTTCTCCTTTCTGGGAAACATGGTGCTCTTGGTGGGATCTCTTGGTGAAGACCAGAATATTCCTCGGGTGGCCTGGCTTGCTTTCTTCTGGGATGTCACCGTTCACTGCATTTTCAGGTTGTGTGATGGATCCTCATTTCGACCCTCAGTATCAGGCTGGCCTCTTCACAAAGGATGATCTCCTGGCTTGTGCCATTATTTATGTAATAAAGTATTTTTTCCAATGAGTAAACATAAAACCCTTTTTCTTCTGTATTTAATGATTTTTTTGTATTCAAAAGAATAAAACAACCCTCCTCCCCCACAAGAAAAGAAAACAGTAAAGAAATTGAGATCGCCATGGAAGAGGGAGAGAGTCATTCAGGGAGAGGGTATGCTCGCTTAGCGGGCTCTTCCATCTCTTTAATTTTAAGAATGGTCTTGTCAGGTTGGATTGGGCCCAGATTGCCACACAGCTCCTAAATGCAGATGGCTTGTCCTGTGGGAAGTAGCAACCCTCAGTAATGGACCCCTTGTGTTAACAGGAAACATAAGGTGGGGCTGGGCCTAGGACTTAACAAGGTATTTATCACAGTGATTGCGCCCAGGGGTTTCACTCAGTGATTGCTTCATAAATTTTAGTAATCTTTCCTCCTCTGATTTATGTGGCTCTTCTAAAGGACATTGTTCAGCAGTACACGAATGTGGATGCTAAATATAGCTGGCAGGAGCCCAGTGCCTGATGTGCCCATGCACACCGGCAGGCAGGCATCTGCCAGTCAATAACTTACTTTTGTTCCAGTCTTTCTTGCTAGAATATATCATGCTGTAGAGGCTATTTATATCTGGAAACCGTTCTGAAAGTTGTTAGAAATCCTTCCTGCGGCAGGCAGTGGGCCCTCCCAGGAGCTGCTGAAGTGTAAATATGCAGCGAGGCATTCTTCCCCGGCAGCGCCTGGCTGCACCGAGTGACCTTGATGCGCTCCATCCTTCCTTTGAAAACAAAAACACCAACTTGGAATTTTAATTAAAAGGCAGAGAGTGGGCTATCAAGCTCATGCGTTGGCTGGACTGCTTTTGATTGCAATGTGGATTTGAGGTCATCATTGTGGAGCCTGTAACATTAACTTATCAGGAAAAACACATCAGCTGAATTTACCTCCAGCTTCACAAGAAGCCAGAGACTCCAGTGAAGAACTCTTTTTCTTTTGGCAGATGAAACAGGTTCAGGCAAGATCAGAAGAAGACCATGAGAGTAGTGACAATGCCATCTCCAAAAAAGAGAGAGGGAAGCACATAAATAATAGCCTTTTTGGGCTGCACCATGTGGAACCTATTGCTTTAACGTCACAGCGCAATGTTTGTGTGGTGGTGACATGTAAAATGGCCCCGTTTGGTTTAGTGTGGTTCATGCAGCACTAGTGGTTCAGCTTTAGAACTGGCCCATAAAATGAATTAAGTCTGCTTAAGTGGGTTGTTTTGCATTGAAGAAGTTATTTAAAGCCTTTTAAAAATAGCATTATAGGAGCCTGTTATTGGTTTACATTATTTTGCAAAGAGGCACACACATTGTTTATTACAAAGATCTCCTGATTCCAACATTTGAAAAAAAACAAACAAACAAACAAACTAAATAAGGGGACCATTTCTGTCTGAGACATTCAGGTACCAGCCACCTGGAGTAGCTCTGGTGACAAGCGCTTGGAGCCTGACCACTGGGGAGTGGCTCAAGTCAGTCACAGTTTTTCTGGAGGACTTTAAAACAAAGCACATTTCTCAGGCTCCCCTCTTGGGGAAGAACTCTTTTCTTTTGGAATGAATGATCCAGGGAGGTTGTGTTTTAAAGTTTCATGGAAGATTTCAAGCATCAATTAGGTTTGTGAGCATTTGATCGAAGAGAATAAAAATACCTGGGGTTTCTAGAGGGAAGGGAAGAAAGGAGAAGACTCAGGTGAATACCTCCCTATTACTGTCTTCTTCTCCTCTGAGGACATCAGCAGTGTCCAATGACAATGACCACGGAGGAGCCACTTTGTTACAATGCTTCCCACGTCACACCCCTTGGTGGTAGTGGTCAGTGAGCAGCCACTAGGATCCTCATTTCATAAATAAGGAAGAGGGTGCATGAGAGCCCACGCTGTGCACTGGAAGGTGGGGAGACCTTGCTTTTGCTGCTTACCCTCCCCCACGCTTCAGCCTCCCCCTGAGCTCTGGAGGAGAAGCCATGAATTAGTCACCACCCCAGTCCACAGAGCTGTTTGCCCCATGCCTGCATGGCTGGGGTAGAGGCAGGTTGTTGGGACCCACCCCCATCCCACCCTTGGGTTCTGTGTGCCCTTGTGCTCCCACTGCAACCCACAGTTCAGCGTAGCATTCTTCTGGTGGGTGCTGGTGTCCTGCAATTTCCACAACAGGTTCACGAGAAAGAAGGGTGGAAGTCAAGGTGAGGACTGCAGAGGGGACTGCAGCTGGTGAGCAAGTGGGTGAAGGGATGGGCTGGGGACAGGCCTGAAATATAGGATTTTCTGATTTCCATTGGGTAAACATTCTCATCATGCCTGATTTCAAATTAGCCAGGGCTTAATAGTTGGCTTCCAAAGTTCCTGAAAATTTCAACCCTGAAATTTCCTGCCAACAATGCCAAGTGAGCCTTGTTGGATGAGGTCTGAGCCAGGTGAGTCACCTCACATAGCTCAGTGCTCTGCCTGTTGGTGCCCCTCTCCTATCCTTACCTCTTGGTGTTCTGCACATCCAGCCAGCTCAGTGAGGGGTGGCTGAGACATGGGCCATTACTAAGCTTTATTCCTTAAGGCTCTGCAGCAAAGCACCACCTTGGCTGGTGGCACATGGAATCCCACGGATTGGTGAGGGATGGAAGGCCAGGCAGATAGAGGACACGTTCTCATATCATCTAAAGCTTGTTTCCCTTGATACAGCACAGGGGAGGCTGCCAGGCAGGAACTCCCAGAGACAAGGGAGATCTGGGAGCTGAGGCCTCCATGGAAGGAGCGTGGGGTTGGTGACGAGCAGAGCCAGGTGCTGGCTGGAGCTGCTGCAGCTGCTCCCAAGAGAGCAGTATTTATATGTGCACCATGTGGAAAGCATTGCAGGCAGCACACTGGAATTTTTAAGCCTCTTCTCCCTTCTCTCACACAGCATGTCTGGGAGCACTTTAGAACAGGACAGTAGATGCAAATGAGGGAGCTCCTGCTTCCATCAGCTTTGTAACCTCTGAACCTCCAGTGCTCAGCAGAATGCCCACCACATCCTCAAGAACTCTTTTTGTGGGCCTCTGAATCCAGCTCGCCTCTCCATCCTCATGATCCCTTGGTCCAGTCTCTGTAACATCCCCTCTGAATAAGGCTGATACCTTTTCCTTTCTTCTTGCTCTCCTATTTTTTCTCCCTTCATTTTCTAAGGCCTTTTCTATAATGAAAAATCTCATTATTGCCTTGAATCCCATCTTTCCCTTTAGCATGGTGCTGGTTTTCTGGGTGGTGCCTGTGATCCCTTCATTCACCTGGCCCCTGAGTGCTGTCTAGGTTTGTGTCTAGCATGACCCCCCACACAGCCTGATTCCAGCCCTGCTGTCTGCTCTAGGGGACTGCCCTGCCCAGATTGCAGGCCTGTCAAAGGCCTGCTCCGGCTGCCTTTAGAGTCTCTGCTCTGACTTCATCTACTCAGCCCCCACTGACTCTTTTCCTTCTCCACGCTCCTTAGTGTGCACCACGTCCTAGCACACCCTCTCAACACCACCATCCTGAGCACAGCGTGGAGGTGAATGCTGACAGCTAATGTGTCCTGTGTCCTCTGTGTGCTGATGTCACAAAATGCCTAATGTAGGTTGACTTTAGTGGATTATTTACTTTTTGTATGTTTGCCTAGATGCTGCCCAACCCAGATCTTGTCTTAAAAGATCTCACTTCCCTAGGGATCAAGGACTGAATAAGGATGGTGGGTGGGGCAGGTACAAGAAATAGTGAGTACATATATGTTGTGCTAGTGTGACAAAATTACCCAAAATGCCACCTTTTATCTCCAAGACAAACTCTCTGATATCTGGCTCCACACAGACCTGAGCTACCCAAAATTTATTACATCATAGACTCCCAGAGGTCATGGGACACACACCTAGAGTGCCCCAACAGGGACCCGACACAGTGTGGGGGGACAGCAAGAAACATCAGGAACACTCTGACATCTTTGGGGCTGCAATGTGAATCTGCCTTAGCCTTGAGGAGCATGGAGCTTCGATCTCTAGCTATAGTGAATGGCTCTCATGGGCAGTGTCATTTCCATACTAGCGTGTTATTTTGAGCCACCATCAACAAGGGAAACAAACACTTGTGATGTTGTATAATCCAGGCTCACATCTTATCCCTCACAGAAAATGGGTCACTGAGATGTGGGTGGCAAGCGGCCCAGGTGATGCCTCTGCTCAGAGACAGCAGTGACTAAACTCCTCTCATGGTGTTCTGAGGCCAGAGGCTGCTGGGTAATGAGGCTGGTGCCCTTACAGGACTGAGACACAGGCCTTCAGGGAGACCTTGGCCTTCTGTTCACGTGTCAGATTTGATTTGTGTGATTGATGTAGTGTTTTAGTTACTTTCTTCTTGTTGCTGAGACAAAATGCCCAGCACCTAAAGTTAAAGGGGACTCAGTTTATTTAATTCACACTCTGTAGAGCTTTCAGTCCATAACTGGCTGGCTCCAAGACAGGGTAGCTTAGCATCAGAGAAGAAAATCCATTTGTTGTGACAGAAGATGGCAAAAGGCAGCAAACAAAGGACAAGACAAGGCTCATTCTGTCCCTTGTCTTGTATGCAAGGCTACTGGGATTAGGGTGGTGCCAAACCAATCAGTGGACTGATATGGTGTTATCACCCTCCCTTAATCCTAGACCCTTAAACCCAGCATTTCACCATGACTCAGGTCACACATTCTAGATTCAGCCACCTTTGAAAAAGCCACTCCCATGACTACATGAGGCTTTTGGGGGAGAGAGCTAGACACAAGCCATAACATCTTGTATCACCTCTAATTTCTCAGGGTAGTTACTATTATTTTGCTGCTTATTTTATACATAAGGAAACTGAGGCTTATGGTACATTGTTTAAGATCACTTGGTGGAGAGGGGAAGCCAGAATTTGAATTGGTTGCCTGACTCCAAGTCCAAATGTCTATGAAAGCCCACTGATAGAAAATGACATCATGACCCCCAAAAGCTAATATCCTTTAGGCAACAGACAGGGACATAGACTAAGATTTCAAGATGAAACCTCTGCTTTCAGTCTCAGGGTAAAAAATCACATATGTGCTACTTGCTATGAGTATTCTTCATGCTACTGCCTCTGGGAAAGTGAAGATGCATATTGCAAGAAAGCAGAGTGGGCCAATATGAAATGTGGGATTCAGGGTCTTTCTGTGTCTCACAGAGAGAGCTCCATAGCATAAACACCTCCTCCCCCAGAGAAGACCCAGTGGGAGAACTTAGCTGGGTGCTCTGTGACCTGTGGACACTCACATCTTCACAGCCCACAGTGGGCTCTTATCCAAATCCCTCTAGCAGTGAGAAATGTTTCACACTTTATGTACTGTAAGACTCTCTTGGGAACTGTTGTGGGCTGAGCTGTGTATTAGTTAACTTTCCATCATGGTGACAAAATACCTGAGATAATTGACTTTTAAGAAGGAAAGGTTCATCTTGGCCCTTGGTTTCAGAGGTTCAGTCCATGGTTGTCTGGCTTGTTGCACAGCCTGATTGGTGGAGCTCATTTCACTGCAGGCAAGAGGTAATAAGCGAGAAAGAGAAGCCACAAATCTCCCATGTTTCCCTCAGGAGATGCACCCAGTAACCTACCTAACTTTCTCTCCTTATGCTCCTCTTAAGTGTTTCCACATTCCCAAATCCCCAAGTTTGTGATCAAGCCTTTAACCTATGGCTTTTGGGAGACATGCATTAAAATGGTAGCAAAGTGTATCCCTCAAAAGTTATGTTGATCTCCTAATTTCCAATGCCTGCAAATCTGACCTTTGGAAACAGAATTTTCATAGATTTAATCAAGATGAAATCCAAGTGGGCTGGGTAGCCCCTGATCCAGTGGCAGTTGTCACTTCTCTTTGTATGGAAAGAACACTGAGACCTAGGGGCATGGGAGATAGAAATTGCAGTCATGTGTCTAGGAATATCATGGGTCTACAGCCACCACTAGAAGCTTGGACAGAGGCAAGGACAGGTCCTCTCCTGCAGGCTTCAGAAGGAGCATGGCTTTCTCAGCTTGAGGATTTCAGACTTTTAGGTTCCTGAGCCACAAAACAATTGTGTCCTATGAAGTCACTTTGTGGAGGTGTGTTACAACAGCTGTAGGAGACGAATTCAAGCGGTTCATTTAAAACACAGATTGCTATGCCCCATGTCCTTAGATCCTGAATAGGGCTCCTCAAAGTGTGTTTCAAATGAAAAGCCAGCAAACTCAAGTGGAGACCCAGAGGGTAGGATAGATCTAAGGCCACATCCATCACCTTCAATATCAACACTAGTGAGCACTACAGGAATCTATTCATATAAAACAATGCTTATTTCTCCTGAAAATGATAAAGAAGAAAAAGTATTGGCTTATAAAAGGGGTGCAAAAAGAAAACATCCCCAGATAGTGATTGTGATAAGGGCTCTTGCTATCTTGCACACCTGCCTGGGCTCTGAGGCAGGCCTGCAGGTTCACACCCACCTTATCTTTATCACCTTCTTTATCTTTAAATTCTAATGTTGACCCAAAGTGGGCAGGAGGTTGTGTTTTGAATCAAAGGGTACGACTCAGTGGAGTCAGAAATATTTATAACTTTGAGCTTGCCTTCAGGGCTATACTACTCTAACCCACTCCATCATGGTCAGAGGAGTTTCACCAAGTGGAAGCCTGTCTTTGCTTTTCTGCACTTAATGGGTGGAGGATTCAGGGGAAATGAGAGAAAAGGACAAGAGTCAGATCACAGGGTGCCCACCTGGTCTCATGGGCACTGGTGAAAATGAAGTTTATATTTTTTTCTAAGTTCCCTGGAAAGTGTGTGGGTGATTTCAAGCAGCAAATTGAATTGATCTTAATTTATATTTGAAACTACTACTGTCTAGAGAATTGGATAGGTGGATGGATGCACAGATGGATGGATAGATTGGTTCTGAAGAAATTTGAAAGGAAATCATTATGTGAAATAAATGTTTTAGGAAGGCGGTTGAGACACCCTGGGCTCTATGTGACTGATCCTAACTTTTGCAGCTGAGCTCCAGCAGCTATGTGCAGTACGCTGCAGATGAGGTGTCACTCTGAAGTATCTGAGCATTACTGTTCCCAGAGACAAGGAGAACAAGGGCTTGTTGACTTCGCAAACCGGAATGCCTCAAAGGCAGAATCTAGATCAATATGCCTTGAGCTGGATCTTCTTCCTTCCCCTGCTCAAAAATCTCTTTTCCACCACTGAGCATTTGTCTGTTGGTATCTTGGATGAAAGCTTGTGTCTATGTAGGGTGCTAAGTCCAATCAGGCCAGGAGGGAAAACATTCCCCCTGCTGAGACACAGTCCTTGACACTCACAACTTAAAGGAACAGGCACTTAATTTGGTTCATGGTTTCAGAGGTTTTAGTCCCTGGTCAGCTGACTCTACAATAGGCATATCATGGTGGAAAGCTATGAAGGAGCAAAGCTGCTTAGCTCAAGGCAGATGGGCAGCAGATAGAATAGTGCCAGGGAGGAAGGGATGAGGACCAGCCAAAGTGCCCAAGGCACACCTCCACAGCCCACCACGTATACCCAGAAGTGCGATTTATGGATCCTCTTCAGTGCTCCCAAACCAGTGAAGTTGACAGAATTTAACCCCCATATGGAGGAAGAGGATTACTACAGGAAAAATACAAGAATATGGGCTCAGGGAGGTGGAGTCCAATCTGAGTCTATCGCTAATATTTGGTGTCTCTGAGAAGTTATTTAACTTTTCTAGGCATCTACTTTCTCATTTGCAATGAAAATTAAGAAAGAGAAATAATGATAGCTTCAAATTCTGAGTGCTTATTCTGTGCCAGAGTCTCTTTTAAATATTTCACATGCAAAGATCAACCGGTTCACAGCAACTTGTTTTAGAGATGAATTGTCTTTAGTCCCACTTTATGGCCCAAGACATTGGAGCTTGGGGAGTTAAGCAATACGTTTGGGTAATAAGTGACTGAGCTGGGATTAAAAACTCAGTTTATTCATTCAGTCATATGATCAGGGCACCTGAGTGTTCTTTCTATGTATAATAGGCCATGAATATGCTAGACTGTGGAAGGCCTGTGGTGAGTCTTGTGATCTATGGTGCTTCAGCGTTATAGAAGAATAGGGCTGAAGGAGTTCAGTGGTGGAGCACTTGTTTACTATGTGAAGGCCCCTGGATTGGATCCCTTACCATAAAAATACACACACCCACACCCATGCACTCACACCCACATGCACACACATGTGTGCATACACACACACATGCATACATGCACGTACCCACCTTAAAAATATGGACTAAAAAACTGTTTCCATTTACTGAGAGATGCTAATGTGTCAGGTACCTACCACACTCTCATTTCTAGACCACATCCCCTTTAACACTAGTCTCTATGTACTTTGAAATTCCAGCTAGATATTCACAGGATATTTTCTTGTTGTTCCCCCATGTATTTGAATGTCACATCCGATTTGCTATTTTTGTCTTCAAGATTGTCTAATTGTTTGCTATACCCACCCACTGAGAAACTGATTTCATTGAGTATAATTTTTATTACTATAAGTCTTATACTTTTAAGATTCAACTATTCTTCTTGATAGCATTTTTTTTGTGTGTGTGTGTGATTCTGGGATCAAACCTATAGCTTTGTACATGCCAGGCATGTGCTTTATCACCGAGATTCACTCCCTGTCCTGTAACTTCTTATTCATTTTTCAAGTTTTTAAAAATTACCTTGCGGCTGAAGTTATTTAAAATTTCATTCATTTTACTCTAAACAAGAGTTCTAGCTTTAAAAGTTCTGCTACTTATCTACTGACTCTTGCTCAGTGATTGCTTTCCCCACACACTGTGTATAGATTTAGTTTATTCTCATTGATTTTTTAGGCTGTCCTGGGTCATGAAAGTCTCAGAAACACTTTTCTACCACTGTTTCATCTTGGGGTAGCAAGTTTAAGATCTGAACTACATTAACCCCAGCCTGGGGTTTTGAATTCCAGAGGGAACTGTCAAGGGAAAACCTCAGAGGCAGAAGGTGTTGCTCTTGCTCCTGTATAGTGGATTCACAGTGTTCCCAAACTGACTCTGAGAGTCCTATCTCTCTGTAGAGACTGGAGCTTCACTTCCTGGCCTTCTGGCTCCTCTGGCTCCCCTGCCCCACCTCACGATACCTCTGTGTGAACTCATGCCTGTCTCACTCTGATTTTTGGTTTCTTCTTCATTTCTGGCCTTTCAGGAATTACCTTTTCTTAAAAATCTAGCTGAACATTTAAAAGGAATTTCATATTTTATTTTAAATTGCTATTATAATAAAGTTCCCATTTACTAATCCTTTGACAGTGCTGGAAATGGGAATTCTTTATTTATTTAGCTAGCTCATTAAATCATATTCACCTGTAAATATAGTTGTTATATTTACCTGTAAATATCACTATAATCCTTTAAGGAAAGCATGGTTATCTGTAGCTACACATGAAAAAGTGCTTCAGAGGGCTGGAGAGATAGCTCAGTGGTCTAGGTGCCTGTCTGGCAAGCACAGGATCCTGAGTTTGATCCCCAGTACTGCATGATGAAACCAAGGTGGGGGTTTTCTGAGAGGCTTAGTAACTTGGCCAGCATCATAAGGCTGGTAGAAGGAGGTCAGATCTATGAGATCAACCTAGAGCTCTTCATCTAATACCTGCAATGCCAGCAGATGAGAGCCAGGGGTAGGGACAAGCCCTGCATGGAAGAAAATAGCTAGAAGGAATGGGGTCTTTCTTGGTCATGGCTTCCTGCACTTCACAGTGGCCTAGGATTAGCTCTGAAGTCCTGGTCATTTAGGGCTGTAGGTTAAGGCATGAATGTCAGTTTACTACGGAAGGAGAAGGTAAATCATGGAGGAACAGAGAAAAAGTTCTGTAGCTTTTAGTATAGGATTCCTTTGTGTTTTAGAGAAAGAGATTACAGGTATAAGTAATGACATACTGAAGAGTCATACACTTGAGCAAATCCTGAAAGAAGGTCACCTTTGCAAACAAGAGATAAGCTATGGACAAAGACTGCAAACCAGTGGGACAGACCAGTTGTGTTGTTGCCTTTTGGTCTGGCTCTATGGCTAGAGGCAGAGACTCACTTGTAGTAGACCCTTAGACAATTCATAGGTTAAATAGAAAATTCAAAACCAGGAATGCTGAGAATGGACCTTTGTCTGAATGGTCACAATATCTCCTTCCCCCTGTGTTCTGGTTTCCCAAGCCCATGAAAGCCATTGATTTGTAAAGACACCAGGCTTTAGTATGTTTAAGTAACCCTAGATCTTTGGGCAAGGATGACAAAGTGAACACGTATGTTTGACTCTGCCCCTTATTACAGTACCACTGTAATAAAATGGTATGTGTAAAGGACACAAGCCCAGTAGGTGAAAAGCAAAAGGAGAGGAGATAGCACATTTTTGCATTTGAATATTATGAAATGCAGAAAATGTAGAGCTGAATTAATATTAAGTACATAGAAATGAAAGCAAAAGAAAAGAAACTAAGTATTAACACCAGGGAAAGAAAGTTACTGTGCAGGCAAGGAAAAATATTGCATAACACAAATAGTCCATGAAGAGCATTTATGTAGATAAAGTAATATAACCCTTGCATACTGGAGGGACACAAACTGTGATGCAGCTGAATTGGAACACAGTGCAAAGGAAAGGTGTACATGTATAGGGTGGAGTGGGGTGGGAGCTTGTGAGTTACACCTGCAACTAAAATATTCAGCACAACATATGTGTCAAATATGAATTATTCCTTATTTTTTTATTTTGGCCTATCAAAAAATATACACACCTGTTCTCCAAGATGGGAAAGTTAAGTAGTGAGGGTGATTAACTGATGAAACAGTCTCAGCAATACATTAAGGCTGTAGTGTACAGTCCTCTGTGTGTGTTCGGTCCAGTCTGCTGAAGGCTACTCCTACATACACCTGGTACTGAAGTGTAGATAATAATCTTTTACTTAGCTGTTAAATTAATTCAGAAAGCTTTTTGTACTTCTAGGTTATGATACCTCCATAGAAATTTCACCTTCTAAAATTCAGGTTAGGGCTTTTTGCCATAGTGAAGACTCTTCTATGTATTCTTGATGTTATTCCCTGCTTGTCTCAGAAATGTTACTACATTTTTGTCTCTCAAGTGTAATGATGAGGTCCTCGAGGCAGTTTTTTTTTTTTTTTTTTTGGTGGAACCAGGGATTGAACTCAGGCCCTTGCACTTGCCAGGGAAGTGCTTATTCCACTGAACCATCTCCCTGGCCCCTAGGCAGTTTTTTCATTGAGTTTTGTTTTTTTTTTTTTTTTTTTGATTGTTTGTGTTATCTATTCCTGTTTTAGACATGGGATAGATTTTTGGGAAGAATAGGCACTTTCACATAGACTTTCGTTTTGATTAAGAAGTTAAGGTGTGGGAGTGTATGTTAGAGGTAGTGTACTTGTCTGGTGTGCACAAAGCCCTGAGTTCTGCCCCTAGTGCGTGTGTTCGTGTGTGTACATGCACATGCACACACACTCAAAGCAAAAAAGTGAAGAGAATGAAGATGCTAAGGATGTTCAGCATGATAGATCTCCCAGCTGACACTTACTTAGAAATTCAAGGTGCGCAGGTCATTACATGTTCTTCTCACCACCGTTTAAAGTGTAATGGTATTACAAATCAGAATTTATCTCTTGCAGGCCAGATACACTGAGAAAATCATATTTACTCTGAACTTCATCTGGTGAAAAAAATGAATCAGTAAAATAGTAGCCCACATTTGGAATTCAGGATTTGGAACTGCAAAAGGATCGATTGTTTCCCTTCTTTACCACAGTTTTAAGCCTGATCATGCTGTGAATAAAATGGCTTTTGCCTTTATTATTTACCAATATTGGATCATTTTATCAACCAAAAGACCTTCATAACTACTGTCTGTGTTTAAGTAAATATTACAGTCACTGAGCTGGTATAGCTACTACCAAAAGCCAGCGATTACTGAGTAGTTGGTGCATGTTCCTTTGCACAGGCTGAGCATCCTTTACCTGAAATGCTTGGGACAAGAAGTGTTTTGGATTTTGTAGTTTTTGGATTTTGAAATTTTTACATATACATAAAGAGATATAGAGAAAATAGGACCCAATTACAAACACAAATTTATTTTACACATACCTGTGTAATACACCGAAGATAATTTTGCACTGCACTTTATATAATTTTGTGAATGAAGTTGAAGTTTGTGCTGTGGAATTTTCCACTTTTGCAGTCATGTAGTACACAAAAAAGTTTCACATTTTGAATTCTAGATTTTCAGATTAAGGATGCTCAGTCTTAAGCTACTGTTGTTTATCATGTTCCTAAATAGTTGATAATAAAAGCCCAAAGATTTTTCTTGCCCAGGGGCCTCATTTAGTTATTTTCTTTTCTCTTTTGAAATATTTAATAATATTAACATTTTGTGAGTGTTAATTAATGTAATTCTCTTAGTTTCTTATGAGATAGGTTTCTTGTGCGTTGCTGATTTTACAGAGGATGAAAGGAAGCAGTAGATGTCAAGCAATCTGGACAAGGTCACACAGCCAGGATTCTGAGGCAGAAGTCTGGCTCTAGAATCTGTGCTCTTAACCAGTACCCTTTGCTCTTGAGAGTTTAAATTGAATAGAATTTTAATGCCATGGAGGGAGGAAGGAAGAAAATGTCCTTTTCCTTCTTTTTTTGAAATCAGGGCTGGAATACATGTACAGAATTATATAATGTTCAATTAGGATACTTGTAGAATTTAGCTTACAGTAAATACAAATGCAGTTTGATTTCCAGCTCTTTGTAAAATGCAAACAAGCTTTGTACTTGTCTTAGAGCTATGTCTTGGCACATTCTCCTAGGTGGCCAACTTAGAAGTTAGAATTTAGAGCTTGTAGAAGTAATTGTTTAATTGAATGACTATGAAACTAATGGAGTCTTTCTTCAGTGCCTTCTATCTTTCGTTCTATCTTTCTCTGGTTGAATGGGAATTAGAAATTGGACTCACAAGAGAAAAAAGGAGTCTGTGAAGTGTCCTATCTGATACTGGCAGCGTCCTGCTCTGAGTAAGGTTACACTGATTGCATAACTAACAAAGATAGGGTTTAGGATAGGAAAAGGCAGATTACAAAGAAATGCTAATTTCTAATTTGGATTTGGATGGGAAGAATGAGTTCATTTTAAATTTAGAAATATAGAGATGTGTGAGAATTTTAGTCATCTAATGCCTAGGAACCTGAATTACACTATCAAACTTAAGTGAATCAACTCTGATCTTAAAATAAACTCTGAGAGGTACATAGCTTTTCTGCTACATGTTTCTGATATCTAGAGATTTTAAATCTATTGTAGAGATTCTGAGTTCCTGTGATGATAAATTATTAAATAGAAGGGGACATTGTTAAAAGTTGCTAATTCTTAACATATCATTTAATTATGTGGATAACGTACATGCAAACAGAGAAGAAATAGACACACACATTTTCCAACTTTGGCTATTCTTATTGTAGTCAGACAAGCAATTGTTTGTTGTTCTATCTAGCTAAAGCATTTGAACTGGATAACTAGGAGACGACTTTGGGATGGAACTAATCACACCAACTATTTAGTGAAAAATCTAAGTATATTTCAATTTAGGTTTTTAGACACAGGTCCAGAAACTAAGAGTCAGATTCTAATCACTAGAGCCAGGACGTTACCCAAGCATCTGGCCCCAGTATCCATGCCAAAGCAAGAAAGGCCAGGAGCAATGATATCCTCATTTAGATCTCAACAAAGAAGAGAGTTTTTAAAATTAACTTGGAGCTGTCTCCAAGTTGAGCACTAGGGAGCAACCCCTGGCATGCCTCACAAAGCCTCACTCACCACATCAAGTGAGCTTGTAGAGGACTTTAGAGCTGTTCCACATGTCTCTTGATCCTTGGTGATCTGAGAAAGCAAGATGACCAGGTGCTTAGGGCTTGACCGAGAGCAGTGGTAGACTCACCTGGTTGGGTTTAAACTCTATAAGCCCAGTGCAGATGTATGTACCTCCTTCTAAGTCCAGCAAGGGGCTGTTTTGAGGAAAGCTGTGATGCCATGGCAGGATAGTGCTATGGTCTAGACCCAGTGTGAATGTGTCCCCCACCTCCTCATGGTCCAGAGGCCTGGTCCTAGTGTTGAGAAATGGTGAACCTTTATGATTGGTAGGTGGTGGTTAGATCATGGAGGGTGCAGCTGAAGAAGTGATCACTATAATCTTCATGGAACCCCTTTAGTTTCTGGGTGAGTGCCCTGTTACGGAAAGAGTGAACCTGACTTCCAAATCCCTCTTGCTTTCTGTCTGCCCATGTGACCCCTTCTGCACATGGCCATTTCTCTTGCTGCTTGTCCCATATGTTGTGACACTTTTGGGGTAGAGGCTCATCAGAGGCCGACTTGATGGTGCCACCTGACTTCGGGCTTCATCCTCCAAAACTGTGATTTAAATAAATCTCTTTTCAAAATAAAGGATCTAGCCTCAGTTTCAAGTATTTTGTTATGGCAACAGAGAGTAGACTAAGACAGGGCATCCTTATTTGCTGGACATTCTTCAATCCCTGATTTACTTCCCCTTCTGGGCCATTCTATGCATTCTGGTCCTGAGGAAAGCTTCAGTTAACCAGAAGAGCATTGTGTTGGTCAGGGTTTTACTTAGAGGAACAGATACAATATAAGGAACAGATATTAATCCAAGATATACAATGTGTAAGGAATTGCAAGATTGGCTTATGACAGTCAGCCGCAGAGTCAGATGAGGGAGCATGCAGAGGGCGTCTGCACACCCAGACTGAAGAATTCAGTCCTAAGGTCTGAAGCTCATTGCTGTGCTCTCTGGAAGTCTCTATTCATCAGCTAATGGGTCTGCGACGGAAGGCTGAAGAGTCTGCAATGGACTCTGAAGGTTGCGATGGAAGGCAAAGGACAAAGGATCTGAGCCAGACGCGAAGACTGAAGTTCCTCCGACAAAGTGGAACATCGACTGATTCCTCAGCCCCTTTATATGGTCTCTGTGTTGAGTCACTCTGGAGGCAGAACCAATTGTACCTTGGAACTGTGCCAGTCAAGGAGACACAATGTATCAACCACTACAAGCATGGAGATTGCAATCAGGGAGATCTGAGTTCAAATCTCCTCACTATCACCATCATTATCAGCTATGTGATTTGAGGCAAACTGCCCTCCCTGGCATTCCAGGGTTGATGCCTAGGATGGGTGAGAGCATGAACTGGCCGGTGGGAACGAGGGCAGTGCTTGGGACTTCGTGATCCTGAAGAAACACCAAGTGCCTCTCTCTGCTTCCCACTGATGCCTTAGTACCTTCCTAGAGATCCAATGGCTGTAGCATAGGCTCTGGGGAGCCCAGGGATGGATGAAAGTTTGTTGTCTCTTGGGGTGGGTTTCATTCTCTCACAGAGGTAATGAAGAGTGGCTGAACACAGGCACCGAGCGGCAGCCACACAGGGCGGCCACAGGACTGTGCTTTTCTTCTCAAAATGTTGCCTCATCTCAGAGAGTTCTCTGCTGAACGCCTTTTCCCTTAGAAAATCATGGTGTTAAAGACTAGGAACAAATTTTCAAATTCAGTACTGATTGAACATTATTTTTTCCTAAAATGCCAAATCCCAAATTCTCCAAAAACATCGTAAGTGGTTACCAAGGGTGGAAAATCCTGCATTGTGAAATTTTATTTCATGCACAAAATTATTAATATTATTGTATAAAAATTCTTTTTGGCTAGGTGGATAAGGCAGACTTAAAACACAAATATCATGTTTAATCTTGAGTTCCAGTCACAAGACATCTTATTTACATGCAGATATTCCAAAATATGGTGAAATCCAAGCTCTGAAACAGTTCTAATCCCAAGCATTTTTGAGAAGGTGTATGCAAGCTGGACTAGGTGGAGATAAAAACAGGGAAGATACAGAACTTTCACCCATTTCCACACCCAGCTGACATGGCCATGGTTTTTTTTTTTATTTTTTATGTTTTTTCATTTATTTTTATTTTATTAAAATACAAATGTCAATCAGACAGTTTCAAGACACCTTAACCACACACATTCGATGAATTAATACATTGCAAACTGTTTTCATAACGTTTTGGCATTGTACAAGGTGCATACATGATATTATATTTACAGATATTATTTCAGCAGATATCTCTTATCAGTGAATTAAGAGTGTAGTTGCTTACTTATCTTTTTTTTATAGCTGAATTATATCAAAAATTCAATAATTATTTACCTAGTGGATGACCATAGCACTAAAAGCCGACATAATATCCTGTCCAACCACCATTAGCGCAGATCTTACCTCTCATAGAATTATATAGAAGCACAGTGTTATCTATCCCAACTGTACTGTCTATACACACACATCATGATTTTTTCTTTCTACAACCCTTCCTTTGTCTACACCTGTCAAAAGTGGGCACTCCATTGACATTCAACTAACTTAGGTGCTTGGACTCAACACCACAATCCAACATAGTCCAGCATTCTACAACCATAGTGAGTTATTCAAAGAAATTGTCGACCATATCCATTTACAGCTCAGCTTAATATTATGGGCTCACGATGTATACTTCATTTTTATACTTTTATACTTTTCTGCTGGATGGTTAAGACCTAGGTAGATCAAAACTTACATACCAACACAAGAACTTTATATATCCTATGTGGTCATTG